>BLSH010054780.1:348640-362614 GCA_018402905.1 Glandirana rugosa | reverse complement strand
GCCCCCCCCCCCCCCCCCCATTAGGGAGGAGCTGTTTCTTTTTTGGGTTTTTTTTTCTTCGGGTCGTCAGTGCCATGATTTACGATGGATTACAACAGGGGGACACTTTTTTCTTTTTTAATAAAGGACTTGTCCCTAATTGTCTCGTGTGGTTTTTTCTTTTTTGACACTTTTTTGGTGAATAAGTAGGTGTACAATGTACCCCATACACATTCACATGGGGGGCGGGATCTGGGGGCCCCCTTATTTAAGGGGGCTTCCAGATTCTGATAAGCCCCCACACACACAGACCCCCACAACCACCGGCAAGGATTGTGAGAATGAGATCCTTCTCCCCATCAACATGGGGACAAGGTGCTTTGGGGGGACCCCAAAGCACCCTCACCATGTTGAGGGCATGTGGCCTGGTATGGTTTGGAGGGAGGGCACGAGGTTCCCCTTAAAATCCACACCAGACCTGAAGGACCTGGTACAGACTTTGGGGGGGACCCCCACGCAATTTCTTTCAGTGACTTTTGTCTATATTACATTACAGCCGCGGCAATACATTACATACACAAGCGATTTTAAGTGACAATTTTTCCTTTACAAATGTCATTTTGCACTGCCACTGTTCTAAACATCACACAGATGCGCCATGTTACAGACATGCTAAAAGGGGACCCCCCCCCCCGGGCATGATATTTAAAAGAATATTTCATTTTTATTATTTCACTTTAAGCATTATTATTATTATTATAAAATCACTGCTCCTGAAAAAACTATGACAATAACTTGCATATAAGCCTTTAAAATGAGGACTTTTGATTTTTCATATTTGTGTCCCATTGATTTTAATAGGGTTTGCATGTTCGCACAAATTTTTTGCCTGTTCGCAAGTTCTGGTGCGAACCGGCGGTGTTTGGCCCATCCCAACTAACCAGGCAAATCCCTGCTTAGCTTCTAAGATCAGGCGAGATCAGGCACATTCAGGGTAGTGTGTCATAGGCCTTTCCCCACTGGCTATTGTTAACAGCAATATGTGTGTTCAAAATGCTTTACATAAACTGTGATATTGTAGTAATAAACAAAAACATAAATCAACAAAGTGCTTAAATCCAGGAACGAATATAGAGGCATATACAGCAGAAAATATACTAGGACAGAATAAAAAGAGTCCCGCAAGCAGTGATGAAAAAATAGGATGCGCTCCTCAGGCTGTCACCATCAAACACTTGTAAAGTCTCCCTAGAAGTATGCTTACTATATTAATTCCTGGATTTAAGCACTTTGTTGATTTATGTTTTTGTTTATTACTATGATATAACAGTTTATGTAAAGCATTTTGATTTGTCAACAATACACATTAGGTGAAAGGCCTATGGCCACACCATCCTGAATGTGTTTGATCTTGTAAGCTAAGCAGAGTTGTGCCTTGGTAGTACTTGGATGTGAGACAATATCTTGGTGATTCATAGGATTATTTTTCATTACTATTTATTGTTAGCATTTTGGTTTTGATTTATAAATGCTGCACTTGTTGTATACCTACATTTTTTGTAGTCAGACTCCTAGTGTTTACAATAGGAATTAGAAGACAACTGGAAAATTGCAGAATATGAGGAAAGAAGTAGGGGAAGGGCAAGCTGATTTGATTTTCTGAGATTTAAAGACTTTAACACATCTGCTATGAAATGTGAGGATATATTACTCCACAGTACCTACAGCTGTAGAAGTCAGTGAGAGCTTGTTACTGCTTGTTACCAATACATAAATACTGAAATTCAGCCTGGCCACGGGTTCACACAAATTACTGTATTTTTTAATGCTGAGCACACATGGGAAAATGTCAATATCAATGATGAATTCACAATTTCTAGAATAAACTAAATATAGTGAGTAACAAACATCAATCAGTACATATGGTAATAATCAGCTGCTATTTACTACCATATGCACTGATTGATGTTTGATATTTATCATAGATATAGCAGCTGCATTTTAACGTCATTTCTTTATATCTTTAGCGCGGGGTTAAGGATTAGTGTATTGAGGGCTAGTGTATGATCCTTTCTGTGATTTCTTAAATATAGTGAGTATTTAAATAACAAAAATGTATACTCCTACCTGTTAAAAAAAAAAAAAAGACATGGATACTTTGTGCATGATGAGGCAATTTTTTTCTTTGCTCATTGTAAACCTGGGCACAGCGTGGTTGTTGTATTTATTCTGAAATCTAGTAACCACTATGTTTGT
The DNA here is from genome assembly GCA_018402905.1 of Glandirana rugosa. Lineage (NCBI taxonomy): Eukaryota > Metazoa > Chordata > Amphibia > Anura > Ranidae > Glandirana > Glandirana rugosa. The sequence continues at coordinate 360,379 of BLSH010054780.1, read as the reverse complement.
AGTTGCAGAAAGTTTACGCTTGAGGTAGAATTTTACATTGTGTCAAATCAATATTATAAATTGCTATGATCTCCGTTTAGCACATAATGTCAAAGCTTAATAAAAGTGACTACTCCTATTACAACTGTTCAATCTAATAACAATGATTGTTTATTGGAACACAAAGTCGTAATGCTAAAACAAACAGATGGGTCCACAATGCTGAGCCAAAAACCTCTAATGACTGTTTTTATGCAATCAAGGTAATGATGCTATGTTATGTGTGATACTGTGGCTTCCCTATTTGTACATGGATCTAATAACAATGTAAATGATGTCGGGAAATGTACTAGCGGCTGGAAATTGTTTTCACAACAAGGAAATAGATTGTATTGTTTTGGTCAAATTACAGGTGACATTAACAATTTATATTCATCAGGCAAATTAGATCTTGCAAAAAAAAGAATTGTGAAAGGTTATCTTTAGTTTTCACATTTGTGTTGAGACTATTTTATTGTTTAAACTAAAACCCACAGCAACCTGCCCTGGGCTGCAGAGCCGGGAGATTTATGATTCTACAACCTGTATTTTGTTGAATGGTAAATGTGCTGTAAGCCAATTCAGGAAACTGTAGCTAAACATGTGTTCATCTACATGAAGAATATTCTGTAAAGAAATATGCATCCTGTGTATATTATACCCTGTTAAAAGAAAAAAAAAAAAACATGGGTCTGTGTACATGGGCCATTACTATTATTAAATTTCAATAATCTGAAATGCAATTGGCTTCTCCTGACTATTCCTTTTTGTAACACATTGTTGCTCTACATGTAATAACAGACTATTACATGCCTATTTATGGAACCAGCATGGGCATTTCTGTAGAGGTGCTATTGTAGTATGATGCCTAGATCAAACTAATTTCTAAAGAGTGACTATCTTATGAGCAGAGATGAGGTCAGGGATGGCCCGTCCATTAAGGGTGCACGGGCACTGCCCCCCCATCCATGCGTCCAACCCCTTGCAGGATGCCAGATACATGGATTCAAATGGGGGAGTGTTTTTTGAAGCACCTGATTAGAGCCAGAGGCTCTAATAGGCTTCAAAATAGGGTGGGTATGGGGCACAGAAAATGCGAACCGAGCCCACTCAGGCGTGTTACAATGGCAAATGAATATTCGCTATTATAACACTGATCCTCCTCCCGACCAATCAGAAAGCGGTTCTTGAGACTCGTCACCTGATTGGCTGAAAGGGCAGGCGATCCTATTGGCCGCCTAGGAGGAGGGGAGGAGATGCATATCAGAAGCCGCCGCGATGGAGGAGAGGACACGGGAGCCGCTGCCCGATGCCTGACACCCGCCACCTGCCACATAGATGCGGTAAGTGCTGGACCGACCAGCAGACAGCGGTAGGGGGGAGGTGCCGCAGGCCACTTGGGGGGTGGTTGTTTGCCGCCCCCCCAAAAAAAACACCAGCCGCCACTGGATGAGGTTTGGGTTCACAATGATTCTCCAGAAATCTCAAAGGTTCTGGTTAGTGAACTTTTAGCCAAAAACTGGAAGGATCACAATAATGCAATAATAGCCTGTACCCAAGGTCAGATGAATTTGAAGGAACGTATAACCCAGCTACCTTTCCTTAACCAGTTGCCGACCGCCTACCATGGCTTGACGGCGGCAACTTGATTCATTATCGCAAAATGTCGTCCGGTGACGGTGGCCGCGATCGCGCGTTGTGAGTGCGCGCTCACGGCGCGGGCACGACTATCGAATTCAATAGAGGACCAATCAGTCTACAGGGCCAAGACAATAATATTTGGCCTGGCCCTTCCGATCGGTCCTGGCCAATGGTAGTGCACCTCTGCTTCTGTAATGTAACAGAGGCAGAGGAAATTAGCTCATCTTCCTCCCTGAAGCCCTTTTTGGTTCCAGCGAGGAAGAGAGAGCTTCTAAACATGAGTCGCACAACACTACACTGAAACCCGTACAGTTAGGCACACTTTTAACCCTTTGATCGCCCCCTGATTTCCCCCCAGTTAACCCCATTCATCCCGGCCCTGTGTCAAATAGTGCAGTGATCTGATTTTTACTGATCGCTGTACTTGTGACCCTTGTGACACTAATCAGTGTTAGGGTAGGTTAGTAGTAGGCCTAGGTAGGTATAAATGCCCCCCTTGTCCCTACCAATAAAGTTTTTAACCCCTTGATTGCCCCCTGTCAACTGTGATTAGTGTCACAGGAGACGCTTGTTAGATAGATAGTTTTTTTGTTCCATCAGGGCACCTGCCCTATAAATATATATATATATATATATATATATATATATATATATATATGGCGGGTGCCCTGTGCCCTGTAGTATATATATTTTTGTAAATATTTTATTAATTTTATTATATCTTTTCATGTGACAACACTGAAGAAATGACACTTTGCTACAATGTAAAGTAGTGAGTGTGCAGCTTATAACAGTGTACATTTGATGTGTCCTCAAATAACTCAACACACAGCCATTAATGTTTAAACCGCTGGGAACGCAAGTGAGTACACCCTTAAGTGAAAATGTCTAAATTGAGCCCAATTAGCCCTTTTCCCTCCCTGGTGTCATGTGACTCGTTAGTGTTACAAGGTCTTAGGTGTGAATAGGGAGCAGGTGTGTTAAATGTGCTGTTATCGCTCTCACTCTCTCATACAGGTCACTGAAAGTTCAACATGGCACCTCATGGCAAAGAACTCTCTGAGGATCTGAAAAAAGGAATTGTTGCTCTACATAAAGATGGCCTAGGCTATTATAAGATTGTCAAGACCCTGAAACTGAGCTGCAGCATGGTGGCCAAGACCTTACAGAGGTTTAACAGGACAGGTTTCACTCAGAACAGGCCTCGCCATGGTTGACCAAAGAAGTTGAGTGCACGTGCTCAGCATTATATCCAGAGGTTGTTTTTGAGAAATAGACGTATGAGTGCTGCCAGCATTGCTGCAGAGGTTGAAGGGCTGGGGGGTCAGCCTGTCAGTGCTCAGACCATACGCCGCACACTGCATCAAATTGGTCTGCATGGCTGCCATCCCAGAAGGAAGCCTCTTCTAAAGATGATGCACAAAAAAGCCCTCAAACTGTTTGCTGAAGACAAGCAGACTAAGGAAATGGATTACTGGAACCATGTTTTATGGTCTGATGAGACCAAGATAAACTTATTTGGTTCAGATGGTGTCAAGCGTGTGTGGCGGCAACCAGGTGAGGAGAACAAAGACAAATGTGTATTGCCTACAGTCAAGCATGGTGGTGGGATTGTCATGGTCTGGGGCTGCATGAGTGCTGCCAGCACTGGGGAGCTCCAGTTCATTGAGGGAACTATGAATGCCAACAGAGCATGATCCCCTCCCTTCAGAGACTGGGCCACATGGCAGTATTCCAACATGATAACGACTCCAAACACACCTCCAAGAGGACCACTGCCTTGCTAAAGAAGCTGAGGGTAAAGGTGATGGACTGGCCAAGCATGTCTCCAGACCTAAACCCTAAATGAAAGGTGGAGGAGTACAAGGTCTCTAACATCCACCAGCTCCGTGATGTCGTCATGGAGGAGTGGAAGAGGACTCCAGTGGCAACCTGTGAAGCTCTGGTGAACTCCATGCCCAGGAGGGTTAAGGCAGTGCTGGAAAATAATAGTGGCCACACAAAATGTTGACACTTTGGGCCCAATTTGGACATTTTCATTGAGGGGTGTACTCACTTTTGTTGCCAGCGATTTAGACATTAATGGCTGTGTGTTGAGTTATTTTGAGGGGACAGCAAATTTACAGTGTTATACAAGCTGTACACTCACTACTTTACATTTTAACAAAGTGTTGTCACATGAAAAAATAAAATACAATATTTACTAAAATGTGAAGGGTCTACTCACTTTTGTGAGATACTGTATATATATATATATATATATATATATATATATATATACCTAATAAAGGTTTTAACCCCTGATTGCCCGGTGGTGACACCAGTTAGGTTTTAGCGTGCGTTAGGGTTAGCGTAAACACCAGGCAGGGCCAGTTAGTTAGGTACTCTGACACGCACACACGCACATTAGGTAGGTGTTAGATATTATTGTAGTATCTGATCAGATCAATATCTGCGATCTGATCAGATATATATTAGCGTCCCCAGTACATTAGTGTTCTAAAAAACGCAGTGTTAGCGGGATCAGCCCAGATACCTGCTAGCACCTGCATTTAGCCCCTCCGCCCAGCCCAGCCCAGCCCACCCAAGTGCAGGATCAATAGATCGCTGTCACTTACAAACCACAGAACACATATCTGCAGCATTCACAGAGATTACGCCCGATCCCTGCGAAATCTGACAGTGATTTTGGTAGCGTTTGAAACAGGCTCTGACAACCAGGTGTGCTTTTTTTGCCTGTGAGTCACGCTAGTGTACTTATCAAATTTAGAAAGTCCAAAATGTCCAGTCGCATGTACACTAGCAAAGAGGCCTACATGTTGCTGAGTATGACAGACGAGAGCGATGGGGAAGCTGCACTGTCAGATTCAGGCTCAGCATATGAACCGGTAGACAGCAGTTGCACCCTGTCAGATAACTCTGACGATGGAGCGATCCCTGCTGCGGTCAGGCGTAACAGATCCCGTTCTGCTGTCTCTGAGGTGCATGAACCGCAGGGCTCTCGTATGGAGCAGAGAGCCAGTACTGGCACCGCTACTCGTTCTGGTGAACTGGCAAGCACCAGCGGCCTAGTACATTCTGGTCATAGACGAACCTGCACTGCAGTAACACGTGGTAACATGGCGAGTCCCATAAGTGCAGTTCAAGCTGGTGTGACTAGCACAAGTAATGTCCCGCAGCCACAAACCCATAGTGCCGTTCCCGCTGAATTTGCTAACCCTGATTGGCAACCGCCCACTGATTCAGCGCCCGTACTTCCCCCATTCACTGGCCAACCCGGAATCACAGTGAAAACAGTTGATTTTACGGCCATCGGTTTTTATTCGCTGTATTTCACGGAAGATCTCTATAGATCTATAGTGGACCAAATCAATCTATATGCTGGTCAATTCATTGCCGCTAATCCCCATTTGATACTTGCCAGAGACTGGAAACCAATCACGGTTCCAGAATTTAAGACCTTTCTGGGCCTTACCCTCCTCATGGGTATAACAAAAAAACTGAGTTGCGGTCATATTGGTCCACTGACTCAATTCATCACTTGCCCATGTTCTCTGCTTGCATGGCAAGGATACGATACAAGCATATTTTGCGGTTCATGCATTTCAGTGACAATGAACTCTGTCGTCCCCGGGGGTGACCCTGGATATGACCGGCTCTACAAAATTCGGCCCATCATAAACCCCTTCAACACCCAGTTCGCTGCACTTTTTATTCCCAACCAAGTTGTGTGCATGGATACGTCCCTGGTTACATTTTCTGGCCGTCTTGCTTTCAAACAATACCTCCCCAGCAAGCGTGCCAGATACAGGGTCAAACTGTATAAGCTCTGTGACAGGGCCACAGGCTATACATGTAGCTTCATGGTTTATGAGGGCAAAGACAGTCACGTAGAGCCGGAAGGATGCCCAGACTAAATAGGGAGCGCTGGCAAGATTGTGTGGGACTTGGTGTCACCCTTATTCGATAAGGGGTACCACTTGTACGTGGACAATTATTACACGAGTGTGCCACTTTTTAGTCACGTTTTTGATCACCAAATTGGCGCATGTGGCATCGTGCGACCTAATCACCGGGGCTTCCCCCAACAGCTTGTAGATTCCCATCTTAGACAGGGGGAGAGAGCCTGCTTGAAGTATAATAATTTGCTCGCAATGAAGTGAAGGGACAATCTGAATGTTTTTGTTCTGACCTCCCTTCATGCAGATACGACTGTCCAAATTACTACGATGACTGGTGTTTTAGAGAAACCCCTCTGTGTCCATGATTATAACCTAAATATGGGAGGGGTGGACCTTAATGACCAGTTATTGGCACTGTACCTAATTGCCCGTAAGGCCAGACGCTGCTACAAACAAGTGTCTGCAAACCTTTTTCAATTGGCTTTGCTGAACGCTCATGTCTTATACAGAGCGTCAGGGACAGACGGGATCCTTCCTCAAATTCCAGGAAGAGATTGTCACAGCCCTTCTGTTTCCAGATGGTGCCGCACACCCACTTCACAATTTGAATGCAGTTAGCTGGCTGCATGGAAAGCACTTTCCATGAGTCCTCCATGGTACCCCGGGCCAAAGAATACCCCAAAAGAGATGTCATGTCTGCAGATGACGCGTGTCTGCATCGGAGACTGTTTTTAACACTACCACACATTGAATTAAAACAGTGAATTATTAGCGTAAGATACAGCAGACACAGTGATAGGCACACTTACATAGGGTCTCCAAAGATGCCAGTGCATTTTGAGAGACCCAAACCTGGAACCAGTTACAGTTTTTAGTTAAAAAAAAAAGGCAAACCAAAAAAAAAAAAAATTTTTTAAAACAACAAAAAAAAAAGTTAAAAAAACAAAAAAAAATCTAAAATAAAAAAGCCAAAAACAGTTGTAAGTTTCTTTCTTTCTCTCTCTCTCTTGTTTTCTCTCTAATCTCTCTCTATTGTTAATATTTTTTATGCATACCTGTAATGTTTTGTTACTGTTTTTATCATCTTTTCTTTGCAGGTGTGTAATTTTTTTATGTTGCTGCTTACCTGTAATGTTTTATTGTTAATGTGTTTTATAATTTTTTTCTTCTTAGCAGGTATGTAATGTTTTTATGTTACTGTGTTTTATTAATTGTTTATTCCTTTTCAGGTACGCCATTCAGCTGCACTGATTTATTAATGGTGACAACAAAAGTGTTTGCTCCCACCATTCATAAAGCAGCGACTCCAGCGTGATTTCACCACCACAGGTAAAAAAAGAGCATACAGTATCTCACAAAAGTGAGTACACTTCTCACATTTTTGTAAATATTTTATTTTATCTTTTCATGTGAAAACACTGAAGAAATTACACTTTGCTACAATGTAAAGTAGTGAGTGTACAGCTTGTATAACAGTTTAAATTTGCTGTCCCCTCAAAATAACTCAACACACAGCCATTAATGTCTAAACCGCTGGCAACAAAAGTGTGTACACCCCTCAATGAAAATGTCCAAATTGGGCCAAAAGTGTCAATATTTTGTGTGGCCACCTTTATTTTCCAGCACTGCCTTAACCCTCTTGGGCATGGAGTTCACTAGAGCTCCACAAGTTGCCACTGGAGTCCTATTCCACTCCTCCATGAGGACATGGTTGATTTTGGAGACCTTGCGCTCCTCCACCATCCATTTGAGGATGCCCCACAAACGCTCAATAGGGTTTAGGTCGGAAAACATGCTTGGCCAGTCCATCACCTTTACCCTCAGCTTCTTTAGCAAGGCAGTGGTCATCTTGGAGTTGTGTTTGGGGTCGCTATCATGTTGGAATACTGTCCTGTGGCCTAGTATCCAAAGTGAGGGGATCATGCTCTGCTTCAGTATGTCACAGTACATGTAGGCATTCATGGTTCCCTCAATGAACTGTAGCTCCCCAGTGCCGGCAGCACTTATGCAGGCCCAGACCATGACACTTCCACCACCATGCTTGACTGTAGGCAAATCACACTTGTCTTTGTAGTCCTCACCTAGTTGCCGCCACACAGACACTTGACACCATCTGAACCAAATAGTTTATCTTGGTCTCATCAGACCACAGGACATGGTCCCAGTAATCCATGTCCTTAGTCTGCTTGTCTCAGCAAACTGCTTCCGGCTATCTTGTGCATCATTAAAGTAGAGGCTTCCTTCTGGGACAACTGCCATGCAGACCAATTTTATGCAGTGTGCGGCGTATGGTCTGAGCACTGACAGGCTGACCCCCACCCCTTCAACCTCTGCAGCAATGCTGGTAGCACTCATACGTCTATTTCCCAAAGACAGCCTTTGGATATGACGCTGAGCACATGCACTCAACTTCTTTGGTCGACCATAGCAAGGTCTGTTCTGCGTGGAACCTGTCCTGTTAAACTGCTGTATGGTCTTGACCACCATGCTGCAGCTCAGTTTCAGGGTCTTGGCAATCTTCTTATAGCCTAGACCATCTTTATATAGATCAAAAATTATTTTTTTCAGATACTCACAGAGTTCTTTGCCATGAGGTGCCATGTTGAACTTCCAGTGACCAGTATGAGAGAGTAAGAGCGATAACACCAAATTTAACACACCTGCACCCCATTCACACCTGAGACCTTGTAACACTAACGAGTCACATGAGGGAGGGAAAATGGCTAATTGGGCCCAATTTGGACATTTTCACTTAGGGGTGTACTCACTTTTGTTGCTAGCGGTTTAGACATTAATGGCTGTGTGTTGAGTTATTTTGAGGGCACAGCAAATTTACACTGTTATGTAAACTGTACACTCACTACTTTACATTGTAGCAAAGTGTCATTTCTTCAGTGTTGTCACATGAAAAGGGTTGGAAATTGGGGCGGATTGCCCCTATGCTCCGGTATATATTTTTAAAAAGGTGCTATGCCCACCATTAGAAGTGGGTGGTTGAAGGGAGGTTTTCTAATGAAGGGAGGTTTTCTAATGGTGGGCATACCCACCGATTGATTCTTTTTTTCATTTAATCCACAGGCTGCATGAACAAAAAGAACATTACAATATATGCCCAACAAGAACCAGCGACATACTAGTAAGTAGCTGGTCTTCTCAGGCTCTCCTGTCCCACCAGGGAATGCGAGAATGCAGCCGGTGGTTCCGCCAGCTGACCGTAGAGCTGATCAAAGACTATAATGGCTCCAATCATCTCTATGGCCTAAGATACTGGAGGCTACGAGCATTTCGTGACTTCGGATTCGCCGGATATAAACAGCACCATTGGGAAATTGGGGAAGCATCTTTTCACACCGATTTTGGTGTGTTCAGATGCTTTAAGGTCTGGGGAAAGATCTAGAGTCTAGTAGACCCCAAATTTAAAAAAAAATATGTGACAATACCTATTTTTATCATAGAGGATATTTAAAATCCCTGTGATTAAAATAAAAATAATAAAAAAAAGATGAAAGGGGCAGTGTAAAAATAAAATAAAAAGCAAAATGAATAATTTTAATAAAATGCACCCCTGCCCCCCATGCATGTGCGCAAAGGTGGATGCAAGTGTCAGTCTCGTGTCGTATGTAAACAGCAATTTCACCATGCATGTGAGGTATAACCGTGAATGTCAGATCGAGGGCAATAATTCTAGCAGTAGACCTCCTCTGCAGATCTAAAGTGGTAACCTGTAAAGGCTTTTAAAGGCTTTTAAAAATGTATATAGTTTGTCTCCGCTTCGCGGGTGTGCGTAATTTTTACAGCATGTCATGTTTGGTGTCTGTACACTTGGCATAAAATCCTCTTGTATATTTCACCAAACATTAGGGCAAAATAGTGTGTTTTTGTGCATTAAAATACAAAAAAGTGCTTTTTTTCCTAAAAATTGCATTTGAAAAATCGCTGCGCAAATACTTTGTGAAAAAAAAATTGTAACACCCACTATTTTAATCTGTAGGGCCTCTGCTTTAAAAAAATATATGTTTGGGGGTTCAAAGTAATTTTCTAGCAAAAAAAAGTATTTTTCCATGTAAAAGTGTCAGAAAAGACTTTGTGGTTCAAGTGGTTAGAAGAGTGGGTGATGTGGGGCATAAAATGCCAGGGCAGTTCAAACCCCCCCAAATTACCCCATTTTGGAAAGTAGATACCCCAAGATATTTTCTGAGAGGGCATGTTGAGTCCATGGAATATTTTATTTGTTTGTCATAAGTGATTGAAAAATGACAAAAAAAAATACACAAAGTTGTCACTGAAATCATATATTGCTCACACATGCCATGGGTATGTGTGTAATTACACCCCAACATTAATTCTGCTGCTTCTCCTGAGTACAGGGTATCCCCATACTCTTGAGAAGCAGCAGAATGTATTTTGGGGTGTAATTGTACACATACCAATGGCATGTGTGATCAATATATAATTTCAGTAACAACTTTGTGTAATTTTTTTTTTTGTCATTTTTCAATCACTTATGACAAAAAAATAAAATATTCACTGGGCTCAACATGCCTCTCAGCAAATTCCTTGGGGTGTCTACTTTCCAAAATGGGGTCATTTGGAGGGGGGGTTGTACTGCCCCTCCATTATAGCACCTCAGGAATTAAGATAGGCAGTCATAAAATAAAAGCTGCGTAAATTCCAGAAGATGTACCCTAGTTTGTAGACGCTATAACTTTTGTGCAAACCAAGAAATATATACGCTAATTTACTTTTTTTCACCCGAGACATGTGGCTGAATGCATTTTGGCAAAATTTATGACTAAAATTTAGTTTATTGTATTTTTGTAATAACATAAAGTTGAAAATATCCTTTTTTTTTTCAAAATGTTTGTTATTTTTTTGTTTATATCGCAAAAAAATAAAAAGTAAGAAATTTGTGTTTTTTTTGCAAAATTGTCGCTCTTCTTTTGTTTATAGCGGCGATCAGAAATGACGCAGAGGTGAACAAATACCACCAAAAGAAAGCTCTATTTATGGGAAAAAAAGGACGTAAATTTAGTTTGGGTACAGCATTGCATGACCACGCAATTACCAGTTAAAGTGGCGCAGTGCCAAATTGAAAAAAGTGCTTCGGCCCTAAAGCTGGAAATCCTTCCGGGGCTGAAGTGGTTAAAGGGGTGGGCTCCCAACAGCCATATTGTCAGTGTGTGTTAAAGTGGTTGTAAACCCTTACAAATGCTCCGTGAAGTGACTGGCCCCTGGTGATACACAGGGATTAAACAAATCACCCTATATACATTGTACCTGGTTATCTACAACAGTCTTTATCCTACATCCATTTAAAATGCTGAATTTACACAGGATATCTCAGCTCTGAAAAGCGGGGTGGAGAGCTGAAGTTACATCAGTGAGGAGAGCTCTGAGAAATTATTGGAGAGAAGGGACACACACCCCTTAACACAGTTTACATGAACAGAGCTGAGGCTGTCATTCACAAACCATGCCCTCCCCATCACCATTTTTCTCTTGGTGTCAGGAGACCTGGGCACTTTCACCCCCTCCTGCCCAGGCCAATTTTTATCTTTTTTTTTCACACAAATAGAGCTTTCTTTTGGTGTTATTTAATTACAACTGGGTTTTCTATTTTTTGCTAAACAAATGACAAAACACCAAAAATTTGGAAAATAAAAAAGTTTTTCTTTTGTTCTTTTTGTTCTTCTGTTATAAAATGTTGCAACTAAGTACTTTTTCTCCTTCACTAATGTTGAACAAAACAAAATGGTGGGACTTTAAATGAGGTGTGTGATAAGAACTAGAGTTGAGCGAACACCTGGAAGTTCGGGTTCTGCTGGTCCGTCCGAACTTCGGGACAAAGTCCGGGTCCGGGTCCGGACGGAACCCGAACGATCGCACGGGTAAAACAAAACAAGTTGTAATCACTTCCTCTTTTTCATGAATCAACGTTGTAAAATATTGTCTTCTTGTTTTTCTTGTTTTCTTTTTGAAAAAATAAAAGGTTTAAAAACCACAAAACAGTAAACAAATCGTTTTTTATCTTTTGGGTCAACATTAATTTATTGTGGTTTTCTTTCGAGATAAACACACTTTTTTTTTCTATTTTTAACCGGACCCGTCCTCCCCCACTTTCACGGGTCCAGAGGACTGTGGTTCTCTTTTTACCACTACCCCTCCCGTACCAAACACT
>BLSH010054780.1:272722-336981 GCA_018402905.1 Glandirana rugosa | reverse complement strand
ATAAATAAAAGACTTTAATGTTGCAGCACTATTACTAAGTGGTTTAATGGAAAGTTTTGAAACGCTTGTCACAGCATTTGATGCACGTCCAGATGATGAACTGACATAGGAATATGTTTAGGGCAAGTTTGTGGATGGACAGTGTAAAACAGCAAGCATTAATAGTGAAGGTGCTTCCGTTGCAGGGTTTGCTTTAAAGAAGAAAAATAGGAAATCTGAGACCCAACCAAGAGCTATCGGATCTAGGAGAGATGCCAGTGCTTCGGGGCCCAAGTTCGATGGCAGTGCGGTGATGTACATGTTTTGGTAAAAACCCTGAAATTCCTGTAGTATAGAACAGTAACATGCAACAAGAAACAATTGAATGTTTTTGCTTCCGATAATGAATATGTTTTTAGATCCAAAAGTTGCACCTCATCTTTGCAGGCATGGTGTGTTGATTCAGGAGCTACGAGCCACATGACAAAAAATGTCTTTATTCATCTTTACCAGACTAAAACAGAAAAAGACATTACAGCTAATGGGTAAATACTGGAATCAGAAGGAGCAGGAGACAGTTTTCTTTACTATTCTATTTCCCTGAGTGTCACCAGAAAGATACCTGTGGAAAATGTCCTGTATGTCCCTACTTTTGAAACAAATCTTTTGTGAGTGAAAAAACTCACATAGCAAAGCAAAATAGTGACCTTCCAAGATCACAGGTGACAAAAGGGGATATCCTACTTGCAAAGGCTAAAATTACACATTAACTGTATCAGCTGAACTGCAATGAGGTGGTTAATACTGCCAAGAAGGAAACATACAGTATTCAAACTGCATTCACACATGGCACAGACAGGCACAGAAGTCCTGACATAATAAATAAATTAACTGAGAATGACTATGCAAGTGAAATAAAAATGAGTCCATGATCAAACAATGTACCAGCTGTATAAAAGGAAAATGACAAGAAAAGCCTTTGCAAAGCAGAGTAACAGCAGAGCTAAAAAACCTGGACTTAATTTGTTCAGATCTTTGAGGTCCAATGAAAAATATTACTCCAGGAAAAAAAGAGGTACTTTCTCACTTTTTTAGATGATTACTCCAAGTATACTGCATTATATCTCTGTTACACAACAAACGTGAAGTACCAGAGAAACTTGAACAGTATTTTGCTCAACTAAGCAACAAATATGGCAAAATGCAGAGTGTATTGCGCACAATGGAACAGAATATAAAGGTTATAACACACAGACGATTCTGGATTCATGGCATAATATTTAAAACTACTGTACTATACAACCCATAACAAAATGGGATTGCATAAAGAATGAACCATACTCTATGAGAGAGTGGAAGAACAATGCTGTTTGATGCACATATGCCAACCACATATTGGCGGAGGCAATTATGACTGCATGCTATCTCCAAAATCGACTACCAGGAAAATCAATTGAGAAAGCTCCATAAGAACTGTGGAATGGAAAAGCCCCAAATTTTGCAAAGCCTATGTGCACATCCCAAAAGAAAAATGTTGGGATATAGAATTCTACACCAACACACAAACAAGGTAACCATCAGCAGAAGTACAATCGTTGATGAAACTTCAGTGTGCTCAAAATTTCATGAACTAACACAAATGCTTTAAACTGAGGGAAAATCCACATTAAGAATGTATCAGGGTACATAATGGTCTGTATATAATGTACAGCACGGTGTCAGTGTACAGACTAGTTCATATATAATGTACAGCATTGTGTCAGCATACAGACTAGTCTGTATATAATATACAGCATGGTGTATCAGATCCTGGCAATGGATCAGAGCTGAGCCTGGCCATGTGTGAAGATGGCGGGGCCCCAGTATGCATTCACCTTGTCAGCAGCTTGGATGGATAATATTTCCACCCCCACATGCCTCTTCTCCAAACTTCTCTGTCAAGAGCAATGGCACTACCATCCACCCGTCCCCACATGTCAGGGTGCTAGGTGTTATCCTGGACTCCGAACTCTCCTTTTGGCCCCACATCCAATCACTTTCCAAAGCCTGCCGCCTCAACCTCCGCAACATCTCTAAACTTTGTCCTTTCCTAACCAATGAAACCACAAAGCTCCTGATTCACTCCCTGGTTATCTCTTGCCTTGACTACTGCAACTCTCTCCTCATTGGGTTACCTTTAAACAGACTATCCCCCTTCAGTCTATCATGAATGCCGCTGCCAGACTTATCCATCTTACAAACCGCTCAGCGTCTGCTACCCCTCTCTGCCAATCCCTCCACTGGCTGCCACTTGCCCAACAAATTAAATTTAAAATACTAACAATAAGTTACGAAGCCATCCACAACTCTGTCCTCAGCTACATCACTAAACTAGTCTAAAAATACCTACCCAATCGTCCTCTTCATTCCTCCTAAGACCTCCTGCTCTCTAGTTCCCTCATCACCTCCTCCCATATTTGCCTCCGGAACTTCTCCCGAGCCTCTCCCATCCTCTGGAACTCCCTACCCCAATCTGTCAGGCTGTCTCCAAATCTACCCACTTTTAGGCGATCCCTGAAAACTTTTCTCTTCAGAGAAGCCTATCCTGCCTCCACCTAATAACTACAATTTTTATTTTCTCCATCAGCTCATCCCCCACAGTTATTACCTTTTGTATCACTTGGCTCTCCCTCCTAGATTGTAAGCTCTAACAAGCTGGGCCCTCTTATTCCTCCTATATTGAATTGAATTGTATTGTATTGTCTGCCCTAATGTTGTAAAGCGCTGCGCAAACTGTCAGCGCTATATAAATCCTGTATTATAATAATAATAATAATAATAATAATAATAATAATGGAGATTGGGAGATAATGAGCAGATCGCCCTTCTCACCACTGGCTACCTGTTGATCTGGGCTGCGGGGGCTCAGAACGATGAGTGCCGAGCTTTGTATGGAATGGGGGGCCATTACTAGCCCAGTACAGATCAGGTCTGTACTGATTTTGCTCTTGTGAACTCCTCAACAGTATCCAGGATCCTCCTCTGTGTCTTACAGACACCACCTGCTACTGAAGGTCTGGGAAAGCAGCTCAGCAGAGTGTGATCAGGTAAGTGATTACAACTATGCTTCACTGCCGCCACAGACCAACAATGGGGGGGGAGATGTTTTCAGGCTAGGTTCACACCTGTGCGGCCATGCGGGACACGGTTTGCGCAGGCACAAGAGCCCATTCATTTGAATGGGCTGTGGTGCCCCATGACACGCATGAAAGAAGTCATTGCATTATTTTTTAACTCGCAGCCCGCACGGGAACCAAGGTTCTCAGTACGGGCACAATTTCCAGTGTGGGCGGTATGCTGTTAGGATTAATGGCACCTGCCTGCAGGTCCCGCATTTCTCTGTGTAGGTGGCTGTGGCTGGCGGTATTTGTGCAGGTCCCACAGCGGCACCACCTGCACAGATGTGAACTTAGCCTAAAGGCTAAGTTCACCTTTCAGAACATCTTAAATGTTCCACCCATATTTAGGGTGGAACATGCAACATGTTCCAGCTACTGCCGCCTCTCTCCTCGATTCCCAGGGATCTTCTCGCCACACCTGCTGTCACAATTTAAAATGAATGTGCCCATGCAAGGCTCTGCCCACACAGCCATGTCATTCATTCACAGTTACCTTTGCAGCTGATGGCTTCTAGTTCTGAATGAACTGCCGAGGCTGCTGATGAGCACTCTGGCAGTTCATTCACAAGCCCTGCAGCAGTCCAGTCTATATGGAGGTACAGGCACTCCTGATAAGTTGGGGGGGGGGAGACACCAAAATGATCCCTCACCTAAGTAGACCAAATTACTTGCACCAGCCCTCAGTGTATTTATAGCATGTAATTCCCACACCCACACATGTGATGTCGGCCATGCCTATTTCATATGTGATGGATTTCAAAGAGTAAGTTACTTTAAGCATTTCATTTAATTGTATTGTCCTATATATGGTTGTTGGTTATCTGTAGCAGCAAAACTCTAAGGCACCTAACTTACAGAGACCAGACCTATGTTTTGTTGTACATTGGTATGTATCTGTTCATAGTTTTGTCTGTAAATTGTTCAGCACTAGCATAGTTGACCCTATTGTACAGTTATTTGTACTGGAATAATGTGAACCCTGTTTTATGTCTTTCAACAAGGCATAAAATGACTTCTCACGCAGAGATCAGTATTTAACAGTGCTTAAAAAGTAAATAAAACATACAGTGATATATGGTGGAAACATGGGTGTAAGTTAAATTAAAGATAAATATAAAGATAAACATCTACATTGTATTGATCGGGAAAAGCATGCCACTTATCATTAAGTGACTATGTATGGTCATCGTAAACTAGGATGCTGCCTAAAAGGTAAAGCTACTTTATATCTATAAAAATTACTTTAATCAGTCATTTACTTCAAGCTTATATCTACAGAAGAAGAGGCTACATTACCCTTAAAGCGGAATACATTTCATCCACCAAAAAATGTTTTAAAAGTTAAAATTAGGGATGGGCCGAACACCCCCCTGGTTCGGTTCACACAAGAACTTGCGAACAGGCAATGGGACTTGAACATGAAAAATTAAAAATGCTCATTTTAAAGGCTTATATGCTACGTTATTGCCCTAAAAAGTGTATGGGGACCAGGGTCCTGCCCTAGGGGACATGTATCAATGCAAAAAAAAGTTTTCAAATCAATCGTTTTTTTCCAGGAGCAGTGATTTTAATAACGCTTAAAGTGAAATAATAACAATGAAATATTCTTTTAAATATTGTGCCTGGGGGGTCCCCTTAGTCTACCTGTTTAGAACAGTGCCAGAGCAAAATGACATTTGTACAGGAAAAAATGTCATTTAAAACCACTCGTGGCTGTAATGTATTGCCGGTTCCGGCAATATAGAGAACATCACTGAAAAAGCATTGCGTTGCCCCCCCCCCCCCCCAGTCCATACCCTTCAGGTCTGGCATGGATTTTAAGGGGAACCCCATGGCAAAATTGAAAAAGAAATTGCGTAGGGTTCCCCCCCAAAGTCCCTAACAGACCCTTCAGGTCTGGAATGTATTTTAAGGGGAACTCCACCCAAAATCAAAAGAAAAATTGCGTAAGGGTCCCCCCCAAAGTCCTTACCAGGCCTTTCAGGTCTGGTATGGATTTTAAGGGGAACCCCATGCCAAAATTTAAAAAATAAATGGCGTAGGGGTCCCCCAAAATCCAGACCAGACCCTCATCCAAGCACGCAGCCCAGGCATGGCAGTAGGGGGTGGGGACGAGCGAGCCCCCCCCTCCAAACCATACCAGGCCACATGCCCTCAACGTGGGGAGGATGCTTTGAGGTCCCCCAATGTACTGTGTCCCCATGTTGATGGGGAGAAGGGCCTCATCTCCACAGTGGTTGAAGGGGTCTGTGGACGGGGGGCTTATGGGAATCTGGAAGCCCCCTTTAATAAAGGGGCCCCCAGATCCCGACCCCCCCATGTGAATTGATACCCCTACCCATTCACCAAAAAAGGAGTAAAGTGGTACAAAAAACAAGAGGCAGTTTTTGACAAGTCCTTTATTGTGTAAAATAGCTCTTCTTTCTTCCTCCATCTTCTCCTGTCCCGGTCCTTCTTCTGGTCTTCTGCTTCTTCTTTTGGTTCTTCACATACAGACCAACAATCAACAGATAATGAATTAAATAACCTTTAGTGCATAGGTAACCATAGCTATCCCCTAAACTTTAAACCAGTGTTTCTCAACCTTTTTACAGTCAAGGCACCCTATAAAATTATGAACAGTCTCAAGGCACCCCATTCTAAAATGCAAAAAACTATTCTAACTATTCCACACGTAGGACACTCAACGTTAGAGGTGATTTATTCTTCCAAAGCAAATACACTTTTGCACACTGACCAGTATTCCAATGTTTCTCTTCTCCCTCAATTTCTCTTCATCTGTCAGCTAATGTGACCCCAGTGTTGAGGGATAGAGGCAGAGGAGGGTAAAACAAGGATGCTGTGAAGACGACAGACATCCTCCTTGTCAATTGATGAAGTCATTGGTAGACATTTGCACTACCGAAAAATTTGTTAATTTTCGTTTTCGTTTCTTTGGGGTTTTTTTATTTATACGTTGTGATTAAAATTTGTTATTTCGGATAAATTTATAACTTTGGAAAAATTTGAATTCATTACGTTCCATTCGTTTAGATGCGGTATTCATTATTTCAATAATCCATAAAAACCCAAACTTCAAAAATCTAAAAATTCAAAAATCAGAAAATTCGAAAGAAGAAAAATCTGAAAATAAGAACGAAAATTTGAAAATCCGAAAATTCAAAAATCAGAAATAATAACTAAATAACCAATAATAACTATCTATTAAATTATAGGTGTTGGAATTTCCTTTCAAATTTGGCTGTTAGTGAACGTAATGCATACAAATTTATCCAAGGTTACGAATTATCCGAAATAATGGATGCCGCATCTAAATGAATGGAACATAAAAAATTAATAATAATAATAAAAAGTTTTTGTTAATATTATTATTATTTCTTATTATTAATTTGTTAAGTTTCATTCCTTTAGATGTGGCATGCGTTATTTCGTATAATTCGTAATTTAGGATAAATTCGTATTCGTTACGTTCACTAACAGCCAAATTTGAAAGGAAATTCCAATACCTATAGTTTAATAGTTAGTTATTATTTCGGATTTTCGAATTTTAGGGTGTTTTAAATTTTAGATTTTCGTTCTTATTTTCAGATTTTTGTTCTTTTGAATTTTCAGTTTTTCATTCTTATTTTCAAGTTTTCGAAATTTCGGATTTTTGAATTCAGGATTTTTGAATTTTGGATTTTCGTTCTTTCAAATTTTTGAATTTCGTATTTTTGTTCTTCCGAATTTTCGAATTTTGGATTTTTGTTCCTTCGAATTTTAGTTTTCGGAAAAATTAGTTAACCACTTGCCACTGTATATACGGCAGCAAGTTGGCTCTGCTGCGTAGATTGCCGCACAGTCTTAGTTGCAGGCGGGCACACGGCAGTGTGTTATCGTGCCCGCCGCATGCTCCGTGAGTGGGGCCGTGGGTTGGACGCACTCACTGTTCACCAGCCACCCACGATCGCCTACTACAGAGGAAGAACAGGGAACCGCTGATGTAAACATGGCGGTTCCCCGTTCTGACAATCGGGATCGGTTAGCTCTGTCATGCCCCAACTAGCCCAGCCTCCATACAGTTAGAACACACAGCTGTTTAGCTCTGATCGCTGCATAAATGTCAATGGTCCCAAAAAAGTGTCAAAAATGTCCAATCTGTCTGCTGCAATGTTGCAGTCCCGATAAGAATCGCAGATCGCCACCATTACTAGCAGAAAAAAAAAGTAAAACTGCCATAAATGAATTCTCATAGTTTGTAAATGCGGCAACTTTTGCGCAAACCAATCAATATACGCCTATTGCGATTATTTTTAGCAAAAATATGCAGAAGAATATATATCGACCTAAACTGATGAATACATTTGTTTTTTTATATATTTTTTTTGGATATGTATTGTAGCAAAAAGTAAAAATTATTGTTTTTTTTTTCAAAAATTGAGGCTCTTTTTTTGTTTATAGCACAAAAAATAAGAACCGCAGAAGTGATTACATACAACCAAAAGAAAGCTCTATTTGTGAAGAAAAGGACGTAAATTTTGTTTGGGTACAGCGTCACACGGCCGCGCAATTGTCAACGACACAGTGCCGAATCACAAAAAGTGCTCTGGTCAGGAAGGGGGCAAATCCTTCCGGGGCTGAAGTGGTTAAACGGGCTATAGTTAAGTTAATTCAAATATTTCTGAATTAACAAATTTGTTGAATTTCATCGAAAAATTTATTCGGAACGAAATGAATTGCACATGTCTAGTCATTGGTAGGGATGGGCCGAACACCCCCCCCCCCCCCCCCCCCCCAGTTCAGTTCGCATCAGAACATGCTAACAAAAATTTGTGCGAACATTCAAAAACCATTAAAGTCTATGGGACCTGAACATGAAAACTCAAAAGTGCTCATTTCAAAGGCTTATATGCAATCCCTAGGGGACATGTATCAATGCAAAAAAAAACGTTTTTAGATCAATCATTTTTTCAGGAGCAGTGATTTTAATAATGCTTAAAGTGAAACAATAAAAATGAAATATTCATTTAAATAATGTGCCTGGGGGGTCCCCTTAGTCTGCCTGTAAAAGGGTGCACCTCTGTGATGTTTAGAACCTAGCCAGAGCAAAATGACATTTGTTAAGGAAAAATTTTCATTTACTATTGTGGCTGTAATGTATTGCTGGCTCCCGGCAATATACAGAAAAATTTCTGAAAAATTTTGCGTCACCCCCCCAGTCCATACCAGGCCCTTTGGGTCTGGTATGGATTGTAAGGGGAACCCAGCGGCAATATTTTAAAAAAATTGACATGGGGTCCCCCCTAAAATCCAAACCAGACCCTTATCCGAGCATGCAACCTTGCCGGCCAGGATGGGGAGGGCGAGTGAACACCCCCCCCCCCCCCCTGAACTGTATCAGGCTACATGCCCTCAACATGGGGACTATGGGTGCTTTGGGGCCACCCCAAAGCACCTCGTCCCCATGTTGATGGGGAAAAGAGCCTCTTCCCCACAACCTTGGGCTGTGGTTGTGGAGGTCTGCAGGCGGGGGGGGGGGCTTATTGGAATCTGGAAGCCTCTAATTAGTATCGGGTACATCGTACCCCTATTAATTCACCAAAAGTGTCAAAAAAAGAAAAAAAAACACAGGAGAACGCCCGGTGTTCTAGTCGAACCTACGGTCAACTCGAACCGCGGGCCCATCCCTAGTCATTGGTTGTTAGGATGCCAGTGTCTAGAAAGCCGTAATGGTGCACAGTGAAAACCTGTTGCTTTGTGTAACTGGAAGGCAGGCTTGATCAATCTGCTGGCTTGTATACAATTTTTGATTCATTTTTAGGCATTTTGCCAAGGTATCCCTGAAGAAACCCCAAGGCATCCCAGGGTACCTGGGCACCCTGGTTGAAAAACTATGATTCCATCATTTTTTTCATGATGTACTATTAAATATTTAATCCATAGTAATATTTATTACTATTAAAGTAACACTTAACTATGGTTAACAAAAACATATATTAAAGTATGATATATTAAAGTATGTCCCTTCTATTGCTCTCAGCCCCCTCCAATCTCCAAATTCCTTTTTTGCCGCTGTGATCTAACTTCCTGATAGAGGGGCTTATATGTGTTCCCCATGGTCCCACTGAATGTAGGAATGTAGCTACTCTCTCTTGCTTGCTCCCAGCTAGGGACTATGCACACTACAAATCCCATAGTCCAAAGAGCAGTGTACATAACTACAACTAACACCCACTGCTCAGCACGCAGAGAAATTTACAAGGAAGCAGAAAAACACTGTAAAAAATAATTTAATGAAAATAAAATTAGATTACAGGACCCTTAAGTAGTGGATATATTTTGGAGAACAATGATATAGTTTAACTTCACTTTAAATATGGATGTGTTAATTTTGTACCACTGAAACACTGACGATGTTCATAATGAACATTAGAAAATACTAGATCTGGTAAAATTGTTCTGTTTTTTTTACGTAGTAGTTATACGTTTTAATGTAGTGTCAAGGAGGTAAGATAAACCACAAGGCTAAAAGACTGAAATATTATGGTACATTAGAAAATGTTTATAAAAGGCTATTAAATTCAGCTGGTCATGTAACAGCATGTTTGTATTGTAAATAAGATACATGTAGCTAAATCTAAGGGTAGGCTGAGAGGGCTGAATAAGTTATTAATCTAAATGATGCAAGGTAAACTTTTGTTTAGCATAAACTTCAGAATTCAAAATATATTGTGGCAATATGAGTTTTAAGTCACTGACCCTTATAACACAAAAGAGTAGAGCGTGTTCACTTTTAAAGGAGCATTTTTACTCATCTAAGGGAATTAGGTGCTAATTGAAAATCAATTTTTGCAAAAAATTTACTTAGCTTAGTGAATGAGGTCCAATTATGTACGAGCAAAAATACAGCTTTTTTCTTTTCTTTTCACATGAGAAAAGACTAAATGCAATTACTATTCCATTTTGATGTCCTTATAATCTTATTTAAACTTTTAATATGTGCAGGAATACTTGCAGGCATGCAATATGTGTGTGCTGATATGTTGTGCATATAATAGGTTTTGTTTGATATGGTTTTATTATTTTATTACATTGAAAATGATTTTTCTTTCTTTGATTTCTATTTTTTAATTTAACTTTATTACTGTCAGAAAAGGCTGAATTGGTGACATCGTACAAGGGAAGTGGCAGGTCCTCTTTATTAAGATGTCTTTCCTGTGTGCTTCAGATTGACATCTTGTATCCCCTTCTCTTCTTGCATTGGCATCTGAATGACATGGTTCTTTCAAAGTCACAGCGAGATTTGTGAGCATGAGTCTAATGTTCATTAGACTTTCTGCTGACAATCATGATTGCTACCGTTTGCAATGTGGCAAAGGACAGAAGAAGACACCAACCCCATAACCCAGAGATATGCCAATGAAAGGTCATGGAGATGGTGGTGGTGGGGGTTGTCCATAAATTTTGTAGAGGTGATAAAGCATCTGTGTAGTTGCCTGTATCCCTTAATACACAACAGAGAAATTCTAGGTGTAGCCAAGTCCATGGCTACTA
Organism: Glandirana rugosa; assembly: GCA_018402905.1. Lineage (NCBI taxonomy): Eukaryota > Metazoa > Chordata > Amphibia > Anura > Ranidae > Glandirana > Glandirana rugosa. Next base: position 326,311 of record BLSH010054780.1, on the reverse strand, counting down.
TTGAGTGAAATGTACAGTAAATGTAACACAATTATTCCATTTCTGGTTAATCTATATATAGGGATGGTTTACTGAATCCTGCTTGAAATCCATGGCACTAGAATTTAGCAACTAATCCATTGCCTATGGGGAGGGGGGGGGGGGATGGGGGGGGATCTTGATACGGAATTGTAACCATTAAGCTTTTACCACTTTTTGAAATGTATCATAACAGTACCTTCCTCCTATCAATTTGAGAGAACCCATACATACATGAGGCAATATTGGACTTTCGTGGTACGGTATGAATTCACAAAGGAATTTTTATAAAAGTATACATTTATTTAACGTTTTTAAAAAAGCAGACATAAAACATATAAACACTTATCACATTATTGGAGAGCAAAGAAAGACACTCTATTTGTACCAATTGCTCTGATATGAACTGTAGGAGGGTGGATGTATAAGACCTCGGAGAGGAACTTAAAATTCATCTCTGTCCAGTCATAACTCTACATGTTTCGCGGTGATCCGCTTCCTCAGAAGTATCATTCAGAGATAGGTATATAATTTCTAAAAGAGAAAAATATATATAAATATCCATAGGGGGAAAAAATCGCATTTAGCGACATTGTCATACATTGAGCACCAAAACCAGCCACAAATTTTGCTGGCCCAGCGCTCATCCACTGTAAAGAGCATGGTAAGCAGTGTTCATTGTAATATGTCTATCAGGAGGATAAATCCTTTGGATACAGATACCTACCCAGAAAAACGCCAAGCAAGATCAAGCACCTCAAGGCCAAGAAATAACAGTCTCCCGTATGTATGATTTCTCTACTTTTATATTAAGATTCACTTAAATATAGCAGCAGCCTAATATGATTCGTTTCAACTTGAAAAAAGTCTCTTTAAAGTCAAAACAGCAAAAAAAAAAAACTTTTCAGAACCACAATCCCACATGACTCAAACCCACTACTATCCCTGTATCTCCACTTATTCCCCCCAAAATACAGATTCCTCCAACCACAATGATCGAATCTCCTACTGTGGCAACTGGATGTTAACAGTCAGCCCAGCCAGTTGTCAAAATACTCAAACAGAGGCTGTATCTAATTGGATGCAGCCGCTGATTGCCTTACAATTTTCCAGCAGGCTCCTTAGACAATCTAAAAGGTTAGGACTACCCTCTGAGCAAATTTCTCAGGAATTAGCAAAATTGGGCACAGTGCATGGCCAGCGATAGGCTGCTCACCCTTCTGAAAATAAGCAGAGGTAGAAGTGCTGCTGCTTGGTGGTGGTGAGCTTGCTGATATAACTTCTTTCTCCTCCTCCCCTTCCCCATTCACCGCTTCCTTATCCCACCTCCTCCTTCCCACCTCCTCCTTCCTCTACACATTTTCTTCCTCTTCCTCCTCCTCCTCTTCCATCTTCACCTTCTTCTTCCTCTACTCCGCCTTTACTTCCTTCTTAACCTCTTCCTTCTCCACCTCATCCTCATATGCAAATGTTGCCCTTCCTCCTGTTCATGGCCTGGATGGCTCCAGAGTAGCATATTCATAGGCCAATTTCAATCCCTCTTGCACCCTTGCTGGCCTTATTCAAGGATAAGGGGGAAGGGCAGGCAAAAATCCCCCAGAATGAAACTTTGAGACTCAAAGCAGCACTCACCAGCACCCACCCAATCATCTCTGGTAACAGTCTTCTCTTGTCAGGTTTTTACTGGAATGGGAGAAAAAATGTCCCCAAGCCCCCACACACCCAAATGAAAACAGCTCCCTTCCTGGAGTTCATGACCTACATTAACATTTTCCCACCTGTCATCATTTTTTTATGTATTATTTTTAGTTAAACAACAGATTTACTTTTTTTTATACCTTTCATTTTTTTTTTATGTTTTCTCTGTAGGGCCATCCCTGGACTAATCAAGCAAACAGGGGCAGGGGCCACAAGGCTGTAACTAATATGTTTACACGCAATCATACCATTGAATATTGGGTGATGTACCACTGGTTGAAGATGGCCCAATAAGCACTTAAGGCATTCAGCGCAATGGGGGGGCTTAGCCAGTAAGCCAATGAGGAGAAAGAGGGGTGGAGCCAAGCCACAGTTCTGTGTGTGAATGGACATGCAGAGCAGCGGCTCTGGAGCGTGCCTGGTCGGGGTGCCCACATAGCACGCTGCTTACTGTGGGGACAATCTGCATGAGGGAGGAGCCTGGAGCACTGCCGAGGGACCCGAGTAGATCCAGGTTGCTCTGTGCAAAACGACTGCACAGAGCAGGTAAGTATCACACGTTTGTTTGTTTTTTTAATAAAAAACTGCCTTTACTATCACTTTAACTAAGAAAAGACCAACTGCTTTTTCTTGCCACTGCCAACATTTCTGCCACTTGGCACCTCTCCTCCATTTTTTTACAATCCTTTTATTTGCCCTCTTCAAATCCAAAAAAGAGCTGAAGCTTTATTTTTTTTCAAAGGATGCAGTGAGGTGCTGTGAAAAAGAGCAGCTCTTGAATGAATTGTCAGTAACAAGTTTCTAATGCGCTCTAATCACCCCAAGTTTAAAGAGTAATTCCACTTTTGTTGAGAAACAAACAATGCCTTTTGAGTGATCAGTGTACATTACAGAGATTTTAACATACTGTGTTGCACATTCTTACCTGTTTCTGCTCTGGAGGAATAGTTCTTAGAAAATAGGAAAGGTCATTTTTTTAAAAATTAAATCACAGTATGGTTTGTGTAGAAGTTGTACAGTATATGCTATATTATTTATTTATTTATTTCCAGTGGAGGTACCCTTCAAAGCTAAAATTAAAAAAATAGGGAATGAAGGCAATGCTCATTAGAAAATAGGTAGCTGTATTGACAATAGATTAGATTAGTATCAATCAGTAGTTGCAGATATTGATCCTTAAAAGGATTTTTGGGTGTACAGACTTGTGCGCACAGGCAGGTCACATAAAACTGTGTAGCCCTGCACACCCAGGCCCCATTTGCACTTGCTGTGATTCTGCTCTGTGATTCCAAATCATGGTATCCTTAATAACACCCCAAACGTAGTGCAGTTTTGCCACAATTGTTGCGTGAAAAAAATGCATTGGAATTGTAGCAAAATGCACTTTTAAAAATTGAGCAAAGCTTGCCACCCAAAAAGGAGCATGAGCTTATTTCACATAGGGCAGTCCTTTGAAGTGAATGGGCTGCCCTATGCGTGATATGCACATAAATCATGCTGAAAAAATTGTGATCAGCAATGCTCAGTAGATGTAAACCAAAGCACTAAAATCATGAATAAACTTAACCATTATATTATCATTTGGAAAGTCTTTTTTCATTTTATTAACTAGATTCCATGAAATTAAAAGATTATGAAATTGATATAACAGCCCTTGCTTGAGCACTTTGTGTTATAGGGTAATGACACTCTCTACCTGTTTCCTACAATCTCCTGCCTGTAAATGACCCTGCCGTATGAAACATAGAAACATAGAAAAGTGACGGCAGAAAAAGACTGAGTAGTCCATCGAGTCTGCCCCTTTTTTTTCACATTAACCTTGTTGTCTGACTATAGATTTATGTTTATTCCAAGCATGTTTGAAGCCATTTACTGTTGATTGTCTCACAACCTCAGTTGGTAGTTTATTCCAATCATCAACCACCCTTTCAGTAAAATAATACTTTCTAAGATTAGTTTTGAACTTCCCTCCAGTTAATTTGAGGTCTTGTCCCCGTGTTCTTGATTTTGGTTTCATATTGAAAAGACTGCCCTCCTGAACCTTATTCACCCCCTTGATGTATGTAAAGGTTTCAATCATGTCTCCCCTCTCCCTTCTTTCCTCCAGACTGTACATATTAAGTTCCTGAAGTCGCTCTTGATATGTTTTATCCCCCAGACCTTTCACCATTTTTGTTACCCATCTCTGAACTTATCAATATCTTTTTGTAAGTGAGGTCTCCAGAACTGGACACAGTATTCTAAGTGAGGTCTCACTAAAGATCTATATAGAGGAATCCGAACCTCCTTCCTCCTGCTGATGATCCCTCTACTGATACATCCCAGATTTCTATTTGCTTTTCCCACTGCCTGGTCACACTGTTTGCTCATTTTGCAATCATCTGAAATAAGCACCCCCAAATCTTTTTCTTCTGTAGTGCTGGCTAACACTGTACCCCCAATGCTGTACTCTCTAAGGGGATTATTTTTCCCTATTTGCATTATTTTACATTTAGAAATATTGAACTGCAGTCTCCACTGCTTTGACCAATCTTCCAGCAATGCCAAATCATGTTCCATGTTACAGATACCTCCAGGGATATCAACCCAATTACACACCTTTGTATCATCAGCAAAGAGACATACATTGCCCAACAAACCTTTAGTTATATCACTTACATATAGGTTAAATAGAACAGGACCCAGTACAGAGCCTTGTGGTATCCCACTAGTGACTGGTATCTGCTCTGAGTGAACCCCATTTACAACCACACTCTGGGATCTATCCTTTAGCCAACTGCATATCCACTGAACCACCCAAGGGTTAAGTCCTAGCTTGTACAACTTTTTTATTAGATCGTTATGTGGAACTGTGTCAAATGCCTTGTTGAAATCAAGATATGCTATGTCCACAGCGCCACCCTGGTCCAAAACACTGGTAATATAGTCAAAGAATTCAATCAGATTTGTCTGGCAGGATTTGCCCTCAGTAAAGCCATGCTGCTTTGGGTCCAGCAAGCTGTGTATTTTTAGGTGATCAATGATCCTTCTTTTCAGAAGTGATTCCATTACCTTGACTACAATTGGTGTTAAACTCACTGGCCTGTAATTGCCAGCTTCTACCTTGCTGCCCTTCTTGTGGATAGGTACAATATTAGGTATCTGCCAATCATGGGGAACTTCTCCTGTTAGAAGAGATTTATTTAAAAGATTTTTTAATGATCCAACAACTATATCACAAAGTTCTCTTAGAACTCTGGGATCAATACCATCAGGGCCGATTGCTTTAGTAAGCTTTAACCGAGCCAGTTCCTCAGCTACCTCTGTCTCCAGAAATCCTAGAAATGAACCATCATTACTAGAATCAATATGATTCCCTAACTTGTTATCATTAGTGCAGTCTGTTTCTGAGAAGACTGAACAGAAGTAATTGTTTAAATGGTTTGCAACATCCTGGTCTCCCTCAACATATGTGTTGTGCCCAGTTTTCATTTTAGTGATCCCATTGTATTTTTTCCTTCTATCACTAATGTGCCTAAAAAAAAAGGTTTTATCTCCTTCCTTAATAGACTTAGCAATTTCCTCCTCTTTCTGTGCTTTTGCAGCACCTATAATGTGTTTGGCATCCTTTTGTCTATTTTTATACTCCTCTCTGTCAGCTACACCTCCTGTTTCCTTGAATCTTCTATATGCCATTTTTTTCCCTTTACTATCCTACTTACCTCTTTGGTGAACCATATTGTTTTTTTCTTCTGTTTATTCTTACTAACTTGGCTGACATATAATCTATTTGCCTCCACGATGGTAGACTTTAATAGTGCCCACTGATTACTTACTTCTGTCATTTTACTTCAACCTTTCAGTAAATTTTTTAGAAATGTCCCCATTTCAGCAAAATTTGTCCTTTTAAAATCTAAAACTTTTGTTTTTGTATATGATTTTTCAGTTCTTGTTTAATATCAAACCAAAGACATTGGTTATCACTAGAACCCAAATTCTCCCCCACCTCAACATCAGACAGTTGATCCCCATTTGTCAGTACTAGGTCAAGAATATGATCACCTCAGGTTGGGCTTTTTACTAACTGTTTTAGAGAAACCCCATTCAGTGCTTCCATTACATCCCTGCTCCTGCTTGTAATAGCAGTTTCATAATTCCAGTTAACGTCAGGCATGTTGAAGTCACCCATAATCAAAACCTCTCCCTTCATTGCCATTTGAGTTATCTCATCAATCAACAAGTTATCATAATCTTCACTCTGTCCTGGGGGTCTGTATACTATTCCAATTCTAAGGGAAGATCCCTCCCTGGTTGGAAGGCAGACCCAGAGGGTTTCAAGTATTTAATTTGTTTTTTGAATTAATGTTAGTTTTATGCCATTTTTTACATATATGGCAACTCCACCTCCCCTCTTCCCTACTCTGTCATTCCTGTATAGTGTGTGCCCTGGTATAGTTATTTCCCAGTCATTTGAATCCTTGAACCATGTCTCTGTAATTGCAACAAGGTCCAAGTTGTCCCTAGACATAAGAGCTGTCAGCTCACAAAGCTTGTTGCCTAAACTACGGGCATTAGTGCACATGACATGACAAACACTACTTTCAACTGCTTTCTTTTTATTAACAGAAACTTCATCAGCCCAGTCATTACCAACACAAACCCTCACATTTGTTTCAACCTGCTGGGGACAGAAACTCTCCTCAACAATTACATCTCTGCCCCCATTTCTCAGTTTAAATGCATGTCCAAAAAGTTCCTAAATTCCATACCAAGAAGCTCAGTTTCCTTGTGTGAGGGATGCAGGCCATCTCTCTTGTAAAGTTCAATGTCCGACCACCGGGGAGCATCCTGACTAACTTAACCAAAACCTTCAGCTTTGCACCAATTTTTTAACCAAACATTGAACTCTGCTATACAAAGTACTTTCTCGTGTTGTCCATTATGCACAGGTAAGACCTCTGAAAATGTAACAGTGCACCCTAACTGTTGAAGATCCTGGCCCAAATTCTGAAAATCCTTCTGCACAGAATGCACATCATTCTGGGACAAATCATTTGTGCCAAGGTGCACAACAACATCAACATTGCACTCTTAGCTAGCTTTTTTGACAATTCTTACAATGCGCCCCTTATCTCTCCTAACAGTAGCACCAAGCAAACACCTAACTTCCTTTGACACTTCCACATAATTTCCTATAGCAACACCTCTTACAATTGAATCACCAACAAGAATATGACTTCTCCTTTTAGGAGCCTTATCCACAACTCCTGCCTGGTGAGCAACCTCAGATACTTTTGGAATTGCATTTTTTTTCTCAAGCTCCTCCATGTGCAGAGAGGGGTTGCCAATCTCACAAGCAGCTATGTTTGCAGCCTTTGTATCTGCTTCTAGCTCAGAAAGAACACTATAGGGGTTATGCAGTGTCAAACCAAAAGCTACATGTTTATGGTCCACAGGCCTTACTCTTCCAGACCCAACAGTTGTCCACACTGCCCTTCTCCTGCGCAGTCTTCGAGGAAAAGGTGGATTATTGCAGGGCAGCTCAACACAACAAACTGGCTTAGACAACCCCCTGATCTCAGACTGCAGAGCACAAACCAAGGAATTTAGACAGGCAATGTCATCACATAGACTAGAAACCTGCATACAAATGGCACAGCATCCCAGCTTCCACAAAGCACCACAAAAAATAAATGCCAAACAAGTATTGCACTGAACTAAACCAAACATCTTTAAAGAGAGACTTACTTAAATTCAAACACAGGCACTAATCAAATAGAGTTGACTGTCTCCAAACTCCTGCTATTTTCAAACTACTGTTTGTTCAAAACTATTGCACTTTTGTCCTACTACACTTCTGTACTGCTGCAATTGGAAAGAGCAACTCTCAAGAGTAAACTCTACAAGAGTTGCTTCCCTTCTTAAATACAACATTAATTAAGCACAAATTTGGTCATAAGCCCACTTCTATTACATATGCTAATTGACAACACCCAGTATTCAACACCTCAACAGCAATTAGCAAACAATCACTAATAACAACACAGCCAAAATACCAATGTTAACAAGCAAACTGTTAGGAATAGTCCCTCCAGCGGGAGGCGCTTTGGCTCGGGGATCCATGGCCTGCAGTTCCAGTGTCCACCAGCGGGTGTCTCCCAGTAATCAGAGGCTCATGAGTCACCACCTGACGCTCGTTACAGGAAGGATATTTAAACTCTGTTTACCGTATGCTTAGTGCCTTGGTGTTTGTCCTCCATGGGCCTCTGTATCCCGAATCCTGAACCCTGTATCTGTAATCCTGAATGCTGTTTCTGGAATCCTGAATCCGATATTGGCCATCCTGCATGCTGTATCCGGAATCCCGAATCCTGTATCTGGAATCCTGAACCCTGAATCTGCTCCTGGACCCCTGTCTGCAGTCTGATCCTGTCTCACCGGCTTTCCCATCATCTGTTCCTGGTTTCTGCCTTATCTTGCTCCCTGCCCCCTCTGATTGATCTCCCGTGCATGACCCTGGCCTAGCTACATTTACGGTTTGGACATTTCCCTATACCTGTTTTAGCAGTTTTCACTATTTCTGTTGCTGTGGTTGTTTACACTGTTTATTATATTAGATGTGTGTTTGGATCACCATTTTACTTATATCCTTAATAAATCACTTTATTCACTTTACGTTGTGTCTGGTATTCTCTGTGCAGTTCACACATTTCTGGTCACACCAGTTCCTGACACAAACAATTTAAGAAAAGCAATTTGAAATACTTTAAGGAAACTAGAAATAATTTAAACTTACTGTATCCAACTACTGTTTGTTCAAAACTATTGCACCTTTGTCCTACTACACTTCTGTACCGCTGCAATTGGAAAGAGCAACTCTCAAGAGTAAACTCTACAAGAGTTGCTTCCCTTCTTAAATACAACACTAATTAAGCACCAATTTCGTCAACAGCTCACCTTTATTACATATGCTAATTGACAACACCCAGTATTCAACACCTCAACAGCACTTAGCAAACAATCACTAATAACACAGCCAAAATACCAATGTTAACAAGCAAACAATTTAAGAAAATCAATTTGAAATACTTTAAGGAAACTAGAAATAATTTAAACTTACTGTATCCAACTACTGTTTGTTCAAAACTATTGCACTTTTGTCCTACTGCACTTCTGCAATGCTGCAATTGGAAAGAGCAACTCTCAAGAGTGTATGCTCTCCCAAAGGAAACTACATATACATTGCCCAGGCATATTCCACTGCTGTCCCTATTTAATAAAATGAAATAAACTATTGTAATCAGCAGCAATAAGAAATGTGCCCTATAAATTAACAATTGCAGCCTGTTATCACTGTAGTGCATGTAGGCAACGACAGGCTGCAAATAGTCTGCAGGACATCAGCAGGTGTATTAAAGGATTAAAAAAGATACAAACCCTTTCTTCACACCAACCCTAAATTCTCCAAGAAATAAACAGCATTTTGAAACCCACATGCCATTGAGTAAGGGTTTACATATACTTTAACTGGCCTGCTAGTGTCTTCAAGCTCTTCCTAGGCACTTTGTCATCAGCACTTCCTATGCTTTCCTTATGTAGCGGGGGCCCGCTTTGCTGCCTGCTATTTTTGAGGCTTTGCCGGCAAGTGGCAAGTGGCCGCCAAGAGTATACATGCTTTCTTATGAAGGGAGAAATGTACCTGTCAGCACCTGCAGAGAGGGATTTCTCCCCTCCTTCTTGTTTCTCTGTTAACAGACTTAATGTAATGTGTGCAGAGACACACATACACAGAAGGCTCGGATTACAGTGTGGCTTCCTGTGTTTCTCTGTGCATGAGGGAAGAAAGCCAATAAAATGAACAGTTACAGGAACCAATCAGAGGAACTTTAACCAGCTGCAGGAATAGCTGCAAAGCATTCTGAAATATGAAGTCCCTTTACCAGACACCCCCATAGCTTTGTATGGAGTATGGAACTACAATCCCCTGCATGCTCAAGAAGGGAGGAGGAGAGAGATTCCATCTTGATTGTTTGAGGAGAATTGAGTGAAAGTGTGGGAGAGGAAGAGGAAAGACCTAAGAGAGGGATGCTGCCTCTTGAGATTTTCCACCGTGAGATCTTAGGCCTCTGGGACTGGTTAGGACATCCAGCTTGAGAGAGAGAGGATCCCAGGTGCACATCCAGGTGCATCTGCACCGACAGAGAAGCGTTCCAGTGGGAGGTGACCAGTCGCCGCCAGGGAAGCGTGCCTGTCTCAGGAAGTTTGTTTGGGCCTTGATCGAATGCAGGATTGGGTGAGGGGGCTCTTGCCCATTTGCAGGAAACAAGGACACTGCACAGACAGCATTATATTGAAGAAAAAGAGGGGGGCTATTGACAGGCTAGATTGGTCCCTCTAAATTAAATATATCATATTGTAGTGCCACTCACCACAGTTAGGGTGTCCTTCTTTAATCAGAAAACTGCATATATAAGAGTTGTTCTCCCGGCAACCGGGGGAACCAAACGGTTAAATCAGAAGGAAAGGGCAGTACTGCAATATGTTAAGAAAAATATAATGTCTTTAATGGGTAAGTGCAAAACTGCAAAAATGTGCAAATTACATAACATATAATCAAATACCAAGAGTATCAAGGCTGTCTTGGGAAGACTAAGCTAAGCGAATACGCCCAGCGAAACGCGTTGACGTCACACGCTCCGTGACATACGGGGCGCCACCCACATTTACATCACTGGACTTTGCGTCAGCTCCAATAGAGTTGGATCTTCTCTGCGAGGCTTGAGCAGCAAGCGCGCTTAGCCTAGTGACAGGACCTGTGCATGTTCCTGCATTCCAGGAAGCAGCGGCACGGTCCGCATATTGAATGTCGGACCAGACACGGTCCAGTCATAAGGAGCACTGGGGACGCCAAGGATCTTTGTAGCAGCATCACAGCGGGTTCTATACACCAGCGGGATGGACATTTCAGCCAATTATGGAGGCGACGCCTGCAGAGGACTGGGGAAATTGTGAGTAAATATTATTGGCCATTGGAGCAGTTATGCTAGCACTTTAGCTCACTTTCTTCCCCCTCCTCCTTTACCAGTGTTAGTATTGGTTTGCATATGCCTCCTTTTCCCTATTCCATTTACACACTTACTGCTGAAGGGCCGTTTTGTTTGGCCGAAGCTCCACCAACTAAGCTGCGCTACCCTGCATAATACCATCACCCCAGTGCTGGGAAATAGATGATCCATGCTGGTGCCCATTCGCCAATCATACACACCCGATTTGGAGTGACTATCCAGTTTTTTAGAGTGACTTTTTTTGATTTTTATGTGGCCCCCCCACACGTCCGGACGCCAATACCCTCAACAATTTGTGTTTGTCTCCCCCCTGTGTGTACTGTGTGCATTGTTGTATGTCAGGTCATGCTGTCTGGGGGACCTATAGTCTTCCCAAGACAGCCTTGATACTCTTGGTATTTGATTATATGTTATGTAATTTGCACATTTTTGCAGCGTTATAGTGAACCCTGTATACAGACATCATTGCTGGTAGTCATCTTGCTGACACTTATAGTACCTGCAGGATACAAAGCGATTTAAGTAGAAAGACACTGTATACAGAGGTCATTGTCCTTTCACTCTGCTGAAGAAAATCTTGCATTCTTCACTTAATGATCCGGGCCAGTTATGTTATTTGGGCCTAATATCCAGGAATCTAAGTGCACCAACGAGAGTAGCTAGCTGAAGATGCCAAGACGTATTTTACTTCAAAGGGACTGAAGTTACTATTATCATACAGCCTCGCACTCATATATTCAGGGCTCTGTATATGTAGTGGGTGTGTGGGACAGCCTATCTGGGAAGTTAAGATATTGACTGTTGATTTGAATATAGTATTTGTCATTGGGTCTGTGGTGCCTGGACTCATAGAGCCAAACTTGAGTAAAAGTAACCAATCAGGTACAGATTGCCATTTTGTGATTTTATTGTTATTAAAGTGTTTGCTCTGCTCTTGGGGTTATTCTAAGGTTCTGAATCCCCTGAAAGCAGGCTAAATGTACTACTGAGATATATTGCTCATAACTTCAATTAATGTTCTTCTATTGTATTCCTTGAACATATTGCCAATGGTTATTCCACAAAAATACTACAGTAAAGACAATTTCTGTGTTTTATAATAACGTGTGTGTTTCTCATTGTTCCTTGCACTCACACTATTGCCAGGTGTGCCAGAGGGGACTGAGGCGGTTATCGGGGTTGAGAGGTAGAGTAACGGACTTAACATACTTAGTCAGCTTCTGCGGGGGTAGTGCTACACTTATTACAAATAAACCAGATTGTCAATATAGCTTCTGTGACTTCACCCTTTATAGTGAGGGAGTTGGCTTGTCCAAAATCCCCGTTTTTGCCCTTTTAAGCAAGGTGACCTAAGTTCAAAGGACAGGCAGCTCATTATGTTGAATAATTTGGCCTAGCAAAATCCTAGCATAAAGGCATGGGACCCCGTATCTGGAACATGCAGAATTCACTGCAAACCCATGGTACCAACGAACACAAACCTCATCCCTACCCAGCTGTGGTTGCATGCTTTTAACTCAATTTCTTTTACACAGAAGATCTCAGTTTTCTGTTACATTTGACAAAATGAGACCAGATTTTAGTGTTATTTTTTTAAGAGGTTGGACGGCAATATTTAGCTCATAAATAACATACAGTAATATTTGATCTATAACAGGGATCTAACCCCTCCTAACTCTATTCAAAACTAAAAAATAACAGAATTGGGCTATACATTCACTTTATCACAGATTCATGTCATTTTATTTTACATTGTACAAAAAGAAGAAAGAAAAAGAGTGGGACTTTAAATGAGGCTTGTTACTGAATTGATGATGTATGAATTATATATGATTTTTTTTTGGAATCAAGTTAAAACACTCCATGTTTTTCAAAAACATGATATATAATAGATAATGGTGTGATAATATACATGAACAACTACAGAATAATGTATAAAAATATAATCATAAAATACAAAAATCAGAAGAACATGATTGACAAAAAAAATTCACAAATCACTCATACATGAAAAACAGGTAGATACATGTAAAAAATACACATTGTAACCGGAATTGTCTTGGCACCTATCATTATAAACTCTACGCGTTTTGTGGCTCTCGGCCACTCATCAGGAGTATGATGCAAGAATAAACTATGAAAATAGCTAAAAAAATGATCTATTAGTAAATTGTGCCCTTTTAGGGAGGAAGAGACCTCTCAAGGATGGGCAAAAAGATCTATAACTTACAAGTCAACTCCAAAGCAATGCCCAGCTTGTATAGGGAGATAACGGGGAGCTCAGATAAAATGTCTGACCCGGGGCTGAGGCAGAGAACCCCATCCAGACCAAAGGGAGCAGCCAAGAGAAATGATGCAGGTGTGTGTTGTGGGGGTACTAATACACAACACTGATCTGCAAAAAATGTGTGAAACTTATGTGCATGAACTCTAAGTGTGAAAAAAAAAAATTAAAATGTATAAAAATGTTGTGTATCTACTGAGTGAACCACCTATGTACTCCCACAAGGGGACTGCAAAAAGTGTTGGATTGGTGTATGTGAGTGGAACCACAAAACCAAAACAAAACCAAAAATAAACATGGTGCACATCACTATAATGATGTTCAGTATGAAAATGGTGCTCGATAGAAAAATCAGCGTGTGTGAGTGGAATCATGAGTGACCCCTCTATTACCTTGTGTGTATGGTTCAAAGGATAGAGCCATCAATCGTGGTAAACACATGTGAAGTGGTCTGCTGGCCAGCCCGGGCTACTATATACCCCCTAATCCAGATCGGAAGGCGGAAGGGAGGCAATGGACATTGGTTCTACTTGTGGCACCAGCATCCGCAGTGGATCCACACCAACCCCATCTCCAGCATAGAATGGAAATGAAAGCCGTTACCGCATCATGGAGTCAAATGACGCCATGAACGAGGCGTGTGGGCATGACGCCAATGCACAGGAGGCCAAGCCCTGCCCCCACCCTAGGATGAGGAGGGGGAAACTACTGCTGTGCATCGCAGCCCCGGGAACCAGACATAATCCTAGCACCCCCACCCAACGAACTGGGCTCACTGGGGACTTAGAAAGAAACCACTCAAATAGGACAAAATAAACCTAATGTTGATCAAAATATAAATTTAAACAGTTGGCTCGGTAATTGTATGAATGAGTACATATTGACTAATTAATCACCCAACTGTTTAAGTTTATATTTGTATCAACATTAGGTTTATTTTTTCCAATTTGAGTGGTCCGTTTCTAAGTCCTCCGCGAGCCCAGTTTGTTGGGTGGGGGGTCGTGCTAGGATTGTGTCTGGTTCTGTCATTTCCCCCTCCTGATCCTAGCTTGGGGCCGGGGTTTGGCCTCCTGTGCATCAGCATCATGCCCACACGCCCCGTTCATGGTGTCATATGATGCCATGATGGGGGGACGGCTTTCATTTCCATTCTACACCAGAGATGGGGTTGGGGTGGATCCTCTGTGGACACAGGTGGAACCATGTCCATTGCTTCCCCTCTGCCTCACAGGCGGCCTTGCATGACGCTGGTGGGGACCCGTCCTGAATCAGGGGTATATAGTAGCCCAGGCTGGCCAGAAGACCATTTCACATGTGTTTACCACGAGTGGGACTCCATTGATGGCTCTATCCTTGGAACCATACACACAAGGTAACAGAGAGCTCACTCATGACTCCACTCACACACGCTGATTTTTCTATCAAGCACCATTTTCATAGTGGTGTGCACCATGTGTGTTTTTGTTTTGGTTTTGTTTTTGTGGTTCCACTCACACATCCCAATCCAACACTTTTTGCAGTCCCCTTATGGGGGTACATAGGTGGTTCACCCAGTAGATACACAACCTTTTTATACATTTTATTTTATTCATTTTTATATTTTTTTTCCATACTTAAAGTTTATGCACATAATTTTCACACATTTTTTCACACATTTTTTGCAGATCAGTGTGTTCTAATAGTACCCACACAACACAAACAAGGATCGTTTCGGGGCGACCTCGCCTGCCCCATGGCTGCTCCCTCTGTTCTGTATGGGGTGCCCTTCCTCAGCCCCAGGTCAGACATTTTATCTGAGGTCCCCGTTATCTCCCATATACAAGCTGGTTATTGCTTTGGAGCTAACTTGTAAATTATAGATCTTTTGCTCCTACTTGAGCGATTTATTCCTCCCTACAAAGGGCACTATTTACCAGTAGATAATTTGTTTACCTATTTTCATAGTTTATTCTTGCATCATACTCCTGATGAGAGACACGAAACGCGTAGAGTTTATAATGAAAGGTACCAAGAAAAGTCTGGCTTACAATGCGTATTTTCTATATGTATCTACCTGTATTTCATGTATAAGTGATTCATGAATTTATTTTGTCAATCATGTTCTTCTAATTTTTGTATTTTATGATTATATTTTTATACATTATTCCATAGTTGTTCATGTATATGATCACACCATTATCTACAGTGGGGCAAAAAAGTATTTAGTCAGCCACCAATTGTGTTTTCACACTTAAAAAGATGAGAGAGGCCTGTAATTTTCATCATAGGTACACTTCAACTATGAGAGACAGAATGAGAAAAATATTCAGAAAATCACATTTTTAAAGTATTTATTTGCAAATTATGGTGAAAAATAAGTATTTGGTCATCTACATAAAAGCAAGATTTCTGGCTCTCACAGACCTGTAACTTCTTCTTTAAGAGGCTCCGCTGTCCTCGACTCGTTACCTGTATTAATGGCACCTGTTTGAACTCGTTATCAGTATAAAAGACACCTGTCCACAACCTCAAACAGTCAGACTCCAAACTCCACTATGGCCAAGACCAAAGAGCTGTCAAAGGACACCAGAAACAAAATTGTAGACCTGCACCAGGCTGGGAAGACTGAATCTGCAATAGGTAAGCAGCTTGGTGTGAAGAAATCAACTGTGGGAGCAATTATTAGAAAATGGAAGACATACAAGACCACTGATAATCTCCCTTGATCTGGGGCTCCACGCAAGATCTCACCCCGCTGGGACCAAAGTAACAAAGGCTACCATCAGTAACACACTATGCCGCCAGGGATTCAAATCCTGCAGTGCCAGACGTGTCCCCCTGCTTAAGCCAGTACATGTCCGAGCCCATCTGAAGTTTGCTAGAGAGCATTTGGATGATCCAGAAGAGGATTGGGAGAATGTCATATGGTCAGATGAAACCAAAATAGAACTTTTTGGTAAAAACTCAACTTGTCGTGTTTGGAGGAGAAAGAATGCTGAGTTGCATCCAAAGAACACCATACCGACTGTGAAGCATGGGGGTGGAAACATCATGCTTTGGGGCTGTTTTTCTGCAAAGGGACCAGGACGACTGATCCGTGTAAAGGAAAGACTGAATGGGGCCATGTATCGTGAGATTTTGAGTAAAAACCTCCTTCCATCAGCAAGGGCATTGAAGATGAAACGTGGCTGGGTCTTTCAGCATGACAATGATCCCAAACACACCGCCCAGGCAACGAAGGAGTGGCTTCGTAAGAAGCATTTCAAGGTCCTGGAGTGGCCTAGCCAGTCTCCAGATCTCAACCCCATAGAAAATCTTTGGAGGGAGTTGAAAATCCATGTTACCCAGCGACAGCCCCAAAACATCACTGTTCTAGAGGAGATCTGCATGGAGGAATGGGCCAAACTACCAGCAACAGTGTGTAAAAACCTTGTGGAGACTTACAAAAAACGTTTGACCTCTGTCATTGCCAACAAAGGGTATATAACAAAGTATTGAGATGAACTTTTGTTATTGACCAAATACTTATTTTCCACCATAATTTGCAAATAAATTCTTTAAAAATCAGACAATGTAATTTTCTGGATTTTTTTCTCATTCTGTCTCTCATAGTTGAAGTGTACCTATGATGAAAATTACAGGCTTCTCTCATCTTTTTAAGTGGGAGAACTTGCACAATTGGTGGTTGACTAAATACTTTTTTGGCCCACTGTATAATATATCATGTCTTTGAAGATCATGGAATAACTTGATTGCAAAAATAAAAAAAAACATATACAATTCATGTATCATCAATTCAGTGACAAGCCTCATTTAAAGTCCCACTCTTTTGAGGGGCATGGCCGGGACATGGGAGAGTGAGGACGCGTCTCTCTTCAGTTCTGTGCACACTGCAGCTTACAATAGCTTCCCCGGGGCTATATTTGGCTACTACCGCCACAATCTCATGTCACAACACCAGAGGACATCCTCCCAGCCACTGCTGATGGAGCAGACATGGCAGGGCTCCCTGGAGAACTATTTCCCGGAGGCCCGTCGGACCGGGAGAGGAGGCTCCAAGATGGTGATGGCACAGCAGGCCTCACAGCACCATGCGGCGCCGCTGCCTCTACAGCCACAGGCATCACAGATCCCATCGTCCAGACTGGTGAGTCACACTGCCCCCTACCTCTCCAGGCTCTGTGCTCTCCCAGGATCAGGGCTCTGATCAGGCGGACTTACTGGGCGATGGGGACCTTAAACGCCACATCTGGTCCCTTCCCACTAAGGAAGACCTGGAACGCTTTACAGCTAGAATTGAGAAGGCCTTTACCTAGGATATTGGCCAGCTGAAGACTGATACTACTCTTCTGGGGGGCAGGCTAGAAACTCTGGAGTAAAAATTTGAGCATACCCTTCCACACATCTCCATGTTGCAGAAAAGATGCGCTGCTCAAGATCAGAGGCTAGAAGTCCTTATCTCCCAGATGGATGATATTGAAAACCGCAGTAGACGGGCCAGTATCCATATCCGCAGCCTGCCTGAGGCCACAGCGCCCAAAGACATCATCCCCACTCTGACGGGGATTTTCAGGGAGATCCTGGGACTTATAGCTACTTCCAAGCATCCCCTTGTTACACTGGTGACTAATGTGACTAATTGCCTTGTCGAGTAACTGAGATGATGCCCTATCTATTTCTGGCCCCGTTGGGCTGGTTCTCATGGTGCTAGCCAGTCTGCCTAATCCCAAGTCGAGGACTATAACACTAAGGTTCTCCTATCACCACAAGATTGCCTTATATCCTCTGATCAAGACATGAGGCTTACAAACGATTGCTGCCCCATGGGCACTTGTTCACACTACCTAGAAGTGGTGGACGGAGACTTGACCCTTTACTTCCCCTATGCTGGCCATTGTTCCCCCAGTAGGCCCTCCTACATTCAGAGTAAAACCTAGATGGAACGGCAGGCCGAGTTGCAGGACCGCCCTTTGCTGGGGTGGGCTCACTGTTAATTTTTGAAGCAGGCCAGAGGATCTCTGCCTGGCATGCCTTGTTGTTTTATTATGTCTCATATGTGATATGATTTCTTGTTCTAACGTGCCCTTTTCAGGCCACAGGCTATGTGCCAGACCCTCTAAGCAGATACGTTTTCTTGAAAGGAAAATTGCCAAAACAACATATCCCTTTGCCACTGTGTATGCCCCCAATGCTAACCGTTTCTAGATGCTACCCTGGAATGGCTAGCCATTTGGTCCTGGGGGGGAGACTTTTTTTTAAATCAGAGAAAGGTTTTATTGAAAAATATGAGTTGTACATAGAAAATGCAAGAATACAATTGTACAAAGACAAAGAACATAGCAGCCACTGCACCTCATAATGTCATAGCAACCACCAATCGTATTTTAGCTGAGTCAATGAGTAGCATTAAAAAGGTATATATTGACACCATAATCCAAGTATCTACATTCCCTTCTATGTTACAAATCCCTGCTCCCTCTGTGCTACAACTCTATTATAGGCACTGCAATATTCTATTCATAACTAGCTCCTTGGGGGCCAGGCTGGGTACTTTGAGCCAAGCTGTTATCAAATTTATGTGTACTTCCCCTGTGCTGATATAAATAACTCTCCAACCTCAGGTTATTACCCACATGGGTAATCCATGTTTTAGCAGAGGGAGGGTTGGAAGACTTCCAGTTGAGAAGGATGACCTTCCGAGCGTGTCGATTCCTCTGGAACCTCAGCCCCCAAGATTCCAAGCAGGCACGGTATGGGGCTCAATGGTATCGACACCTGGAAGACTCCATTAATGGTAGAAGTCTCTTCTTTCCAGTAGCGGTGCAGCTTGGGGCACAGCCACAGAAGGTGAATGAGATCCCCCGACCCCTAGCACATGCGAAGTCGATCTGACCACTCATCCTGTGGAATCTAGCGGGGGTGTAGTGTGCCCTAAGTAATATATAGAGTTGCGACACCCTCTGAGAGACATTGAGGGACCACACATTAACAGACTGCAGGGCCTCTGCCCATTGGTCCCCTCTCAGGTCTCCCACTTCCGCCTCCCATTGAACTATGGCCTTAATAGGGTGAGTTTTAAGTATTCAGATGGAAGCATGCTGTAGCATTGTGAAATGAATGATAATAAACAAAAATATAAGCGCCAACCTCATGTGCTAAACATAACAAATCGTATAAATAATACATATATGAATGTGATAAAAATATACGTCCACCAATGGACTAGGAGATAGCTTTTCCAATCTTATTCAGATATAAACAAAGTCCATTGATGTCCATCAGATTGGTAACAATTAATAAATATTAAAGTGATAATTGTGCTCTTCAGTGCTTCACATAAATCAAAGTCAATGTGCAAAATCACACGTGCCAGGTGCCAGGATCCCAATCGTGTCCCCACTCACCAGAGCAAGTGGACCCACTGCTTTGCAGTCAGCAGGTCAAAAACGCGGGATGATGACAAATGATGGTTCCTGGCTGAACACTGGAGCAGATGTTAAAGCCTCCTTCCCATCTACTGGCAAACCTTAGTGGCTCAAGAAAGCAAGGGGACATTCATAGTGTATACCGTAAAATGCTTTTATTTGCACATAAGTAAAATTACTTACAGGATTGTATCTTTAAAACTGCATTCAATAACAAATCGTGCAGACTGCTTGGGCGGGCTCTCACCCCTCACAAACCGCCGGCGGACGTGACGCGATCAACCACGGGGGACCGAAAGTGACGTTGACGCGTTTCGCTTCCTGTGTCAAAGCGTCATCACGGACACAGGAAGCGAAACGCGTCAACGTCACTTCCAGTCCCCCGTGGTTGATCGCGTCACGTCCGCCGGCGGTTTGTGAGGGGTGAGAGCCCGCCCAAGCAGTCTGCACGATTTGTTATTGAACGCGGTTTTAAAGATACAATCCTGTAAGTAATTTTACTTATGCGCAAATAAAAGCATTTTACGGTATACACTATGAATGTCCCCTTGCTTTCTTGAGCCACTAAGGTTTGCCAGTAGATGGGAAGGAGGCTTTAACATCTGCTCCAGTGTTCAGCCAGGAACCATCATTTGTCATCATCCCGTGTTTTTGACCTGCTGACTGCAAAGCAGTGGGTCCACTTGCTCTGGTGAGTGGGGACACGATTGGGATCCTGGCACCTGGCACGTGTGATTTTGCACATTGACTTTGATTTATGTGAAGCACTGAAGAGCACAATTATCACTTTAATATTTATTAATTGTTACCAATCTGATGGACATCAATGGACTTTGTTTATATCTGAATAAGATTGGAAAATCTATCTCCTAGTCCATTGGTGGACGTATATTTTTATCACATTTATATATGTATTATTTATACGATTTGTTATGTTTAGCACATGAGGTTGGCGCTTATATTTTTGTTTATTATCATTATTCACAGTTTATTGCTGGTATTTAGCAGCCTCCCTGTGGGAAGGAAACTCCCCTCATCACATATAAATTGATGTTTTTTATATGAGTGTATAAACACAATTTTTGTTCCACGGCGCAATCAGTTGAAAATATTTTTTCTATTTTTTCTATTGTGAAATGAATGCTTTCGTCAGAGATTTGACCACGTGGTAATAGAATAACATCTGAGGAGGGATATTAAATGTGCTTTGAAGTTCCGAAAACATTTTAAGTTTACCCCGCTGGAATACCTGGGAGAGCAGACTTATTCCCCTGGAACGCCAGCGGGGACCCTGCTGAAGTTTCACCAATTCAGGGTAGGTCTGATTGTCCCATATGGGACTGTAGCTGGTAAATCCCGTGACACGTTGGAGCTGTTTCACCTTATTCCACAGTTTTTGGAGAAGGTTATAAGTGGGTTGTTGTTTATTAGATTTGCGGAAGGCCAGTGCCTCCAAGCCTTCCGGGATAGACTTCACCCCAGCCCTCACACACAAAAGCTGGGCAGAGGAGTGATTCACACGGGGGGACATACATCCCGTCAGGTGCTGGAGCTGGGCAGCCACTTAGTAAAGCCAAGGATTGGGGAGTGCAAGGCCTCCCCCATCTTTTGGATACTGCAACTGTTCCAGCTTCACTCTGGGGGGTCGACCCCCCCAGAGCAATTGTCTGAAGATGTAATTCACTATTCTAAATATTTTAAGGGGAATCACTACTGGGGAGTTATGAAGGGGGTAGAGAAGTTGGGGCATGAGTATCATTTTTATAAGATTAGTTTTCCCGGCTAGCGAGATTTTTAACTTATCCCATATTTTAATTTTATCTTTAAAACGCCCCAGCAGTGGACGAATATTGAGGGAACAGTAATCTGTGAGGACTGGAGAGATCACAATACCTAAATATTTAAAGGAGGTTACTATGGGGATAGAGCTTACAATCTGTCCAAACTGACCCCGGGGGTGGTCCAGGAGCATCAAGGCCAATGTCGTCCAATTGATGGTGAGCCTGGAGAACCCTCCAAACTCCACAATCAGGGACATGGCTGCCTCCAGGGACGCCGATGTGTCCCCCAAAAATAGCAGCATATCATCCGCGTAGAGCATCATTTTTTCATGTAGAGGACCATATTGGAAACCTGAGACCTGTCCACTGTCCCGGATCAGAGCAGCTAGGGGTTCTATGGCCATTGCAAAAAGCAGGGGGGACAGGGGACAACCCTGCCTCGTACCCCTGCCCAACGCAAAGGCCAGGGACATTTTAGCTGACATCCTAATGGCAGCCCGGGAGAAGGCATAAAGAAGGCGGACCCAGGAGAGGAAACGGGGACCAAATCCAAACTTAGAAAGAACAGCCCAAAGATACGTCCAACTAACACTGTTGAATGCTTTGTTTGCATCCATGGATAAGAGAGCCCTCTGACCATCATTATCTGCTTGTGTTTGGATATTCAGGAAGAGGCGTCTAAGATTGGAGGCCGTGGACTTTTGAGGCATGAAACCAGCCTGATCCTGATGTATTATACTAAGAATGTGTTTGTTCAACCTCATTGCTAAGACCTTGGCCAGGATTTTAATGTCACACTGCAGCAGTAAGATTGACCTATATGAGCCGGGATCTAGGGGTTCCTTCCCTAGTTTAAGCAAAAGGACCATATTCGCCATGGACATTGAGTCCGGAAGGCGCCCCCTCTCCAGTAAAACATTTAAGACCTTTAATAGCTCGGGTAGGATGGCCTCCCCAAAAGCGGTGTATACCTCCATGGGAATACTGTCCCCCCCGGAGCCTTGCATGTTGGGAATGAACAGGCCGCCTCCTGCAGTTCCTCAAGGGTAATGGGAGTGTCCAGTTCAGCACTAGCTGCACTGGACAAAGTGGGTAACTCTATACCATTTAATAATGCTCTAAAGATTCAGGGGAGTAGTCATCTCTCGGTTCATATAATTTGCAGTAAAAGTGCGCCAATTCAGTCACAATCTGGTCCGGGTCATTGACCACTCAAGTCGTTGATGTGCGGATTGCTCCTATGGCAGTGGAGGATTGCTGTGATCTAGCTATTTTTGCCAGCAGACGGCCGTCTTCTCCCCCTCCTCAAAAAAAGCTGCTTGGTGAAGAAGCGTTTCCGCTCGGGGGAGGAGGTCCTCAGGTGGTCCAGGGAGTTCTGGACCGAGGTCAACGCCTCCCTGGCTGAGTCGGAAGGACTGGTAATGTACTCAAGCTCCAACCGCATCACCTGCCTCTCCATTATATCCCTCAATTCTGATGATCTGTGCTTCACAGCATTAATTTCCGTAATAAAGATACCCCTTGGGTGAGCCTTGAACGTATCCCATCTCAGGGCCACATCCACGCCATCCCCGTGGGTGGCAAAGAAATCCTGTATTTGCTTAAGGATGCGGTCGTGGGACGGAAAAAGTTGGAGCCAAAAGGGATTAAGCTTCCATGGGTCTTGTATTTAATTTAAGGATCAGGGGAGAATGGTCCAATACCCCTCGGGGGAGGTATTCTATACCAGAAATACAGTGAGGGACATGTGTGGAGTACAGACACAGATCAATATGAGAGAGCGAGCCGTGCAACTTCGAAAAGCAGGAGAACTGGCGCTCCCTGGGTTGTGAAACCGCCACAGGTCAATCCATTTCACCTCCGCCATCAGGCAGCTCAAAACAGTACCCCTGCTCGGACATCCAGCCCGCACAGGAGGATGTCTGTCTAGCTGGAGGAGCCATCGGGGGTCTACAGAGTGCCAGGGGTCTCAGGCTAGTGGTAGGTACCGGTTCGGGCGGGTCAGGTGCCGAGGGAGAGGATCAAAGCCAGGATCACCAGCGGGAGCTCTGTGAACTGCTTCCTTTCACGTGCCGTGTCAGGCCACGCCCCCTAGGGGGGGACTTTAATGTGAGCCCAGACCCCCTATTAGACACATCTCAGGGTCGACCCGCTCATTCGTTTGCTTTCCTTAAACACTTCTGCTTCTTAAACACCTCTTGCTAGATAGTTGGAAAATATTACACCCCTCGGACAGGGATTACAGCTACTATTCTAAAGTACATGATGTCTATACCCATATAGACCTCCTTCTGGTGGATCAGCATACTCTTGAGCTGCTGCAGGATGCATCCATTCAACATATAACCATCTCAGATTATGCGCCGGTGTTTGCTACCATTGCATTACTGGAAGGCACCCGTCGGCCATGATCATGGAGACTGAATGAGAATCTCCTGGATGACTCGGCGGTGGAAGCAAGGGTGTCAGATACCCTCTTGCATTACTTTAAAGAGAACACTAACATTGGGATGGGCAAAGGGATAGTCTGGGAGGGACACAAGGCAGTGATGCGTGGCGAACTGATCTCACAGGGAGCTAGGTGCAAGAGGGCTCGACAGGCAGACTTCCAGAGGGTCTTGGATGCCCTCCAAAAGGCAGAACTTCAGCACAAACATAATGGCCAACCAGAGGCTTTAAAGAAGTTGCTGGAACTGAGTGACCTCTTCTCCCATTTGCTGGACCGTAAGGTTTGCAGGCAGTTGCGTCACCTATATCATAGATACTATGAGCATGGTAACAAGTGTGGCAGGGTGCTTGCTAGAGCACTCCGGTCCACATTAGGGGAGAGGGTCTCTCACTCCTCCAGAATTTCCTCTCTGTTCCGCAACTATTATGTTGAACTTTACTCGCTGGATGGGGGGCAGACACCTGCAGACCAGGTTGCTAGACGTTCTGCTGTTCAAGATTGTCTGTTAGCCTCGGGCCTTCTGCCTTCATCGCCAGAGCAACGGGAAACCTTGGAGTTCCCTGTCGCGCCCTCTGAAATAGAGGCGATGGTAGTTCCCTACCCAGTGGTAAGAGCACTGGCCATGATGGGCTCAGTAAGGCATTTTACACCACTTTTATTCCTCTCCTGATAGGCCCCATGTGCAGCTATCTATTTTAATTCCATGGCTAAGGGAAGCCAGGTCCCACCTGAAACTTTATTGGCTCATATTACGATTCTCCCTAAGGAGGGTCCAATCTCACTGTTAAATGTGGACATAAAACTTTTGGCAGAAGTATTACCAAATCGCTTGAAACTTCTAGTCCCGAGTATAGTACACCCTGACCAAACAGGATTTATAGCGGGCCATGAGCCATTCACCTCCTACATTGGGCCAGTAGTAACCTGGACTCTGGCCATTATCTCTACGGATACAGAAAAGGCCTTTGACCGGGTGGACTGGTCCATTCTACAGGGGGTGCTAGAGACCCTAGGGCTTGGCCCACATATGATGGCTTGGATCTTGGCCCTATATTCAGAGCCCAGAGCCCAGATGAGGGTGAATGGCTTTCTCTCCCCTGCTTTTCGATTAGGAACGGCACGAGACAGGGATGCCCCCTATTGCCCCTCCTGTTTGCACTTGTCTTGGAGCGGCTGTTGCGTTCGATACGAGACAATCAGGATATTAAAGGGTTGCGGGTGGGTAATGCAGGACACAAACTGTCTGCCTATGCGGACGACGTGCTTTTCCATCTTTCTGTACCCCTAATCTCGCTGACGAACCTTATGAAAGAACTTCAAAAATTCATCACGCTCTCCAAGTTTAAGATAAATTATCCGATATCCGAAATTCTGCTGATTACACTGCCACCCACGTTAATAAATAGCTTACAGGCGGCGTTTCCCTTCACCTGGGCTAACTCCTCAATCAATTACAGTACTTAGGCATTCGACTCATGGATCGCTTTGAGACCTTGTGTGACTGCAACTCCCCATCCCTGTTGGCAGAGGGGAGGAAGGACCTTCAAAACTGGACAAAACCGCCTTTACGTGGCTGGGGCGTGTCAACATTCTTAAGATAAATGTCCTCCCACGGGTGCTCTTTTATAAGCAGATGGTGCCTGTGCCCCTACATAACACCTTTTTTTCCAAAATAACAAGCATGATGTCTGAATTTGTGTGGAAAGCAAAGAATAGCCATGCGAATACTAAAACGTTCAAAAAGGGCTTGGGGCCTGGGCATCCCTGATATCAGGAGATACTATAGGGCTATTGTCCTCCAGAGGATATTAAATTGGTGTTTCCACACACATTCTTGACTCTGGGTTCAGTTGGAGAAATGTCTTGCAGGCAGGAACTTAGCATGGTTGCCTAAGGAACGTAGGGGTCTATCATCTGATACCTCCCCCCCTAACGTACTGAGCTCTCACGCCCTGGGACCAGATTAATAGCCTACACTCACTGGCACCACCTATGTCCCCGCTGGCCCCACTGGGGGGCTTTCACTGGTTCCCTCTTGGGGAACAGGCGCCCTTCTTTGGGAAATGGGCAAAAGATGCTAATGCTTGTCGTGGCTCACTCCTAGAGAATGGCAGACTCCCCCTCCCTCTCGGCCCTTAGGGCTCATTACGGTAGCATTCCTATGGACTTCTGACGACACGCCCAACTTAGCCACTTTTTCACCACACAAGGCCACAATATAAGAGACATTAGCACCCTTACACCTTTTGAACACCTCTTTGTTAACAAAGAGGAAATCCCACACATTTCTGAACTATCAACTTCTGGGTACAGACGGGTCTTCAGTTAAGCCGGCTTACATTAGGGAATGGAAGAGGGACCTAGGGATGGAGTTCTTCGAGACACAGCTGACCCACCTCAACCAGCTTACGCATTCCTGCTCTACTGAGTCAAGAAGGCAGGAAACGAATTATAAGTTATTAACTCGCTGGTACAGGGTGCTGGCTACCATGGCTCGGATATATCCCTCCACTTCTGATTGCTGCTGGATAGGCTGCAGACAACGTGGTACATTACTACATATCTGGTGGTATTGCCCAAAGGTACGGCCTGTCTGGGAAGACATCAAATCACTGATAAAGGAGATATTGGGCATAGATGTCCCGTTCTCCCCACTACACCTTCTCCTCCATATCCCCCCTTTACCGATTAGCCACTATAAGAGGAGCGCCCTACCACATCTCCTAAACGCTGCCAAACGTCTGCTCCTGGTACACTGGAAGGATTGGATCAGGAAGGTGAGGGAAATAAAAGAAGAATGGAAGAGGAATGGGTGGTGACTTGTAAAGGTACCCCAGAAAAGTTCGCTAATGTCTGGGCTCTGTGGCAGGAACATGCCTCCGACTCGGAACGTGTTTCGTCCAGTCTAGATGTTGCGCTATTGGAGCTAGCCGAAAACCCTCCCTTAGAGACCACAGGGGACAACAGACTCTAACTGCTTAAATTTCTTCCTATAATAAGAGTGATACATTATAGCTAGCCCAGGGTGCTGATCATCGGTGTGAGTGATCATCCGCCCCTTCAACTGAGGGGACACAGGCACGAGCCTAAAGGGAGGGTCTTCTCTTCTATTTTCTCAATCTTTTTTCTTCCCTATACTTTTTTAATGTCTGCTTGTTGAAGTTTAGTTTGCACACGATTCATTTTGATAAGCACATGCTCAATAAATCTGCTTATAACACTTGACTTGGTGGGCCAGCTATGATAGAAGTGGCTCCCCTTTTCATGGCGGTAGATGCCCCCTCTCCTCTCAGTGCTGGAGACGGGACTCATATTGACGCGATAACCTGTACCCGACAGCCCCTAGGGCTGACCCTTTGGCTGGAGAAGGATAGATGGAGGTACATTGTTGCCCCCCTGCTTCGCTGAGGATGGAAGGGGCGAGGGTACACATGACCTACAATAGGAATGACGGACCATCCTGGGAAATGGGGTATATTCACCTTTATGCACTTTTCTTAGCGCTGGTGATCTCCAAGCCAACATTGGGACATGTATATTAGGGATGAAGGCTTGCCACTGTGGTTGTGTCAGGTCACAATTTTTTTTTTTTGCCTAATATTTGGGTGGAAAACACCCGTTAGTGACCTGCCACACCATCATCATTAGTCAATATATACTTACTCATACAATTACAGAACCAAATTTATATTTGTATCAACATTAGATTTATTTTGTCCTATTTGAGTGGTCCCTTTCTAAGTCCTCAGCGAGCCAAGTTTGTTGGGTGGGGGGTGCTAGGATCGCATCTGCGATGCACAGCAGTCATTTCCCCTCCTCGTCCTAGGTTGGGGCGGGGTTTTGCCTCCTGTGCAGGCCCCATTCATGGTGTCATATGATGCCATGATGCGGGGACGACTTTCAATTCCATTCTACGCCAAAAATGGGGTTGGCGAGGATGCACTGCGGATGCAGGTGCCACAGGTGGAACCAATGCCCATTGCCTCCCCTCCACCTCACCAGCAGTCTTAGGGGTATATAGTAGCCAGGGCTGGCCAGCACACCACTTCACATGTGTTTACCACGAGAGAGGGACTCCATTGAAGGCTCTATCCTTGGAAGCACACACACAAGGTAACAGAGCGGTCACTCATGACTCCACTCACACACGCTGATTTTTCTATCGAGCACCATTTTCATACTCAATGTCATTATAGCACTGTGCATCATGTTTGTTTTTGGTTTTGTTTTTGTTTTGTGGTTCTACTCACACACCAATCCAACACTTTTTGCAGTCCCGTTATGGGAGTACATAGGTAGTTCGCCCAGTAGATACACAACACTTTATACATTTTATTCATTTTTAAATATTTTTTTCCACACTTAGAGATTATGCATATCATTTTCACTCATTTTTTGCAGATCAGTGTGGTCTATTAGCATCCACACAACACACACATGGGTCATTTCATGGCAACCTGGCCCGCCCCATGGCTGCTCCCTCTGGTCTGGATGGGGTTCCCTGCCTCAGCCCCAGGTCAGACATTTTATCTGAGGCCCCTGTTATCTATTGTATAAAAGCTGGGCATTGCTTTGGAGCTGACTTGAGAAGTTTCTTCCTCCCTAAAAGGGCACAATTTACTAATAGATAACTTGTTTACCTATTTTCATAGTTTACAAAAAAGAAAAATGCGATCTAACCACCACCGCACTGGCAAACCTCCATCCCTATTATACATATGCAAAATATATATAAAAAATTGGGAGTAAACAAAAAGAGAAAAAGTGGGATTTTAGATGAGGGATGTCACTACAGACAAAGGTTGCATAAAATATATATAAAATATTTTATTGAACAAATACAAGTACATTATGAACATTCCACAGTCAAGGGATACATAGTACATAAGTAAGTAGGTGATATACCATATGCAAAGCCACCCAGTCATATAGATATACTCATAGACCATACACATGTATAACATTCGACTTGATAAAATTTCAGTTATAAATTGTAAACACAGGCCTGTAAAATTGAAGAGTAATAAGCCGATCTTGTCAGGGCACCCTAAAAACTCTACGCGTTTCATGGCTCTCTACCATTTATCAGGAGTTAGACTATAAATATAAAAATGTAAATTAATTGACTGCTATCCTCTAAAAAGGAGAAAAACTGTTGGGGAGCAAGGGATCTATACTCACACGATGGCTGGAAGTGCCCAGTTGATATCAGGTGGATGGGGAGCACCAGACAAATCATCTGCCCCGGGGCTGAGGTGGGGGTCCCCAACCCAATGTGAAGGAGCCCAATGGCAGGCCGGGTCGATATGACACATATCCCATAGTGGAGAGAATCTGTATGTAAACCGTGAAAATCAAAATAAATGGTGCATCATACTCCTGATGAGTGGCCGAGAGCCAGGAAAAGCGTAGAGTTTATAATGAAAGGTGCCAAGACAATTCCGGCTTACAATGTGTATTTTCTACATGTATCTACCTGTATTTCGTGTATGAGTGATTCATGAATTTATTTAGTCAATCATGTTCTTCTGATTTTTGTATTTTATGATTATATTTTTATAAATTATTCTATAGTTGTTCATGTATATCATCACAATAGTATCTATAATATATTGTGTTTCTGAAGATCATGGAATGTTTTAACTTGATTCCAAAAAAAATCATATACAATTCTTTCTTCTTTTTGTACAATATATAAATTTTTTTCTTTATTTTACATTGTAGTAAGGCTCCATGCACACTGGGCTTAAAAAAAGTCTGTTCTATTGGGCGTAAAAAACATTCATATAGAGCATTTTTTGTACAGTTAGATGAATTTAGAAGAGTCCCTTTTACGCTTTTTCTGCCAGTAAGCTCCAATCAGGAACACAAATGAGAAGGGTTTTCTTTTTCCTGCCTTTAAACGTTGATCTCAAAATATGCCTGTAATCGTCCTAATACGCATGGACACATAGGATAACATTGAGCTGCTTCTACAGGCAGAACACAAAACTTCTGTAGAAGCAAAGTTTTTCACGCCAGTGTGCATGGAGCCTAAATCACCACATTAGTATGCAAAAGCAACATGCCAAAACAAAGAATGAATAAACAAATAAATTATCTTTATCTCCTCTCATAGAATAGAGTACTTGTTGAAAATGTGGAATACAACATTTTTACAGTAATTACTACCAGGTAACTTGTAATTTGTTTTAGAATATTTTCTAAGAATTATATTCTGTTTAACCACTGACACACCGCCCCGCCCTTTGCCGCGATGCGCGCCCCTGGGGGCGCACGATCGCGGGCTATCCTGAAAGACATCAATGGACGTTCAGTCAGGATAACTGAACCACCACCCGGCCGTCATTTGTTATAGAGGCCGAGCGGTGGTTCAGTTATCCTGACTGGACATCCGTTGATGTCTTTCAGGATAGCCTGCGATCACGCGCCCCCAGGGGCGCGCATCATGGCAATCGGTGGGGCAGTGTGTCAGTCTAACCCACTGCATTACCAATCTTGGTAAAGAGCTTCCATCGGAAGTGTTACAACACAGTGTAAACAGGAAGAGCCGTTTATCGCCTTTCCTCTACTCATGTCTGCAGACGTGAGTAGAGGAGAGCCGATTGGCAGCTCTGCTGACAGGGGGGTCTGTGCTGAATGTTTATCAGCGCAGCCCCCCTAGGATCGCCACCCAGGGCCAATAGGGAGACCGCCCAGGGACCACCAGGGAGAGCCCACCCAGGACCACCAATGAGCCCATCCTAGACCACCAGGTAAGAGGCACAATACCCAACATGGATGGCACTCAGTGCCAATTTCAGATGCCACCAGGACCACCAGGGAATAACAACCTGTCAGTGCAATCTGTCATTGCCACCCACCAGTGCACACCAGTGCCACCTATCAGTGCCCACCAGTGCCACCTACCAGTGCCCACCAGTGCCACCTATCTGTGCCACCTATCAGTGCCCATCAGTGCCACCTATCAGTGCTCAGTGCCACCTGTGAGTGCCCATCAGTGCTGCCTATGATTGCCCATCAGTGCCGTTTATCGCTGCCCGTCAGTGCTGCCTATCAGTGCCACCTATCAGTGCCCATCAGTGCTGCTTATCAGTGCCGCCTATCAGTGCCCATCAGTGCTGCATATAAGTGCCTCATCATCAGTGCCCATCAGTGCCACCTCATCAGTGCTGCCTCATCAGTGCTAATCAGTACTGCCTCATCAGTGCCCGTCAGTGATGGAGAAAATGTACTTATGTACAAAGTTTTGTGCCAGAAATAGAGAAAGACTATTTTTTTCAAAATTTTCGGCCTTTCTTTATTTGTAGCGCAAAAAATAAAAACCGCAGAGGTGATCAAATACCACCAAAGAAAGCTCTATTTGTAAGAACAAAATTTTGTTTGGGTACAGTGTAGCATGACCGTGCAATTGTCATTCAAAATGCGACACCGCTGAAAGCTGAAAATTGGTCTGGGCGGGAAGGGGGTACTGAAGTGGTTAAATGCAGTAAATAAAAAGTCACATTGTTTTAATGCTCCATACATATTTTCTACATCTCTGCAACCCATGCATATTTCCCTATGTTCTATTTCTTTAAACATGCTGCAAATACAGAAAGGCTACTGTTTGGATTACCAAATAGGTAAAATAGACACTGGCCTATGGGCCCCACAGCATTTAAGAGTCCTGCAACAATGATTCAAACCAATATTGATTTGATCTTGAAAGAAAATTACAATGAAGCTTTCCTAAATTGCTTGGAAAAGGTAGAAAAAAATATTCAAATCAAAGGAATGAAAACTTCACATTAAAACCTTTATAGAGAAAACATTATATTAATGTAATGTACCCAAAAACAACTTAACAGTACACCTTCCTGCCCAGCCTATAGCAAAATGACGGCCAGGCAGTGGTTTCATTGTTGTGACTGGGCGTCATATGATGCCCTTCACAACATGGCGCTCGTGCGTGCCCCCGGGGGCGCGCAGCATGGTGATCGATGGTGCGGTGTGTCACCTGGACACACCGCATCTCGGATCACGGTAATGATGTAGGCTCTTTATCATGTGATCAGCTGTGTCCAATCACAGCTGATCATAGTGTAAATTGGAAGTGCTGATTATCGGCATTCCTCTATTAACGCTGACAGCACATGAGTAGAGGAGAGCCAATAAGCAGCTCCCCTGACAGGGGGGGGGGGGTCTGCACTGATAATTAGTGCATTGATTATCAGTGCAGTACAGTCACATCAGTGCCCATCAATGCCGCTCATCAGTGCCACTTAGCTGTGCCCATAAAGGCTGGCCATCAGTGCCCATCATTGCTGTATATCAGTGCCGCCTATCAGTGTCCATCAGTGATGCATATCAGTGCCACCTATCAGTGTTGCATATTAGTGCCTCCTCATCAGTGTCACTTCATCAGTGCCCATCAGTGCAGCCTCATCAGGGCACATCATTTCAATTCTTTTTTCATTAGTTTAGTAAAAATTATAAAACTCAGTGGTGATTAAATACCAACAAAAGAAAGCTCTATCAAAAAAAGGATA
Source organism: Glandirana rugosa (assembly GCA_018402905.1). Taxonomy (NCBI): domain Eukaryota; kingdom Metazoa; phylum Chordata; class Amphibia; order Anura; family Ranidae; genus Glandirana; species Glandirana rugosa. The sequence goes on along the minus strand of BLSH010054780.1, from coordinate 294,102 downwards.
AATATTTCATAAGGGTACAGTGTTACATGACCACGCAATTGTTATTCAAAGTGTGACAGCGCTGAAAGTTGAAAATTGGCCTGGGCAAGAAGGGGGTGAAAGTGCCTTGTATTGAAGTGATTAAAGTACATAAACCATAGACATCAGGTTCACGTTACAGTCTATCTCTTAAAGTTTAAAGGTCATCTTCTTTCAGCTGTCAGTTTGTAAAGTTAAAAATTTGATGCAACCTACATACTTGTAATGCACAGTAGTGACGGTCATCTTCATCTAGCAGTCAACATGTACTGTACATTACTTAATTTAATGTTATCCCACTAGAGCATGTGTATGAAAAACCCACAGAAACCTGTGAGGAGAACCCAAAGGTTTCAAATGCCTAGGGCCTCCACAGAGTTTAACCTGACACTGGCTATGAAAAAAGTATACACCAGTGATGAGCAGAACTGCTGTAGGTTTGGCTCGACAGATGCTGAACCTAAACAACATTAAAATCAATGAGAGCTGAATCTGTCAAATTAAAAATGCCCATTTTGTGGGCTAAGGGGTGTAAAAAATAGCATGGGGCGGGCACTGCCTTGGGAAAAATGTACCAATGCAAAAAAATTTTAAAAAATTGCATGCAGCCATGAGCAGTGTTTTTTTTACACCACTGACATTCACAAAGGAAAAAAGAGTTGTAAAGTGGACCTTCACCCTCCTCCACTACGTCCCTCCACTCCACCCCTCCTTCAATCCTCCTGTATTTATTGCACTGTTTGGATGTATCCAAATTTCCAAATTACAATAGTAACAATTTTAAACATCTCCGAAATAATAAATCAAAATTTCGGACAAAATTGTAATTTGAATAGTTTTCGAATCAAATTAGAATAGTTTTCTAATTAAATATGAATAGTTTTCAAATCAAATTCAAATTTCAGAAGAAAATAAAGTAGAATAGGAAATAAAAGAATAGAATACAAAATAATATAATAGAATATAATAAAAAAGAATAGAATGGAATAGAAAGAATATAACAACATAACCGTTTTCCAAAATTCTAATTTTGAATAGAATAAATTTGAATTTTGAATAGAATAAATTTGAATTAAAATAGAATAGAAAAGAATAGAATATAATAGAAAAGAACAGAACAGAAAATACAAACAATAGAATAGAATGGAATAGAAAGAATATCTTCTATCTTCCAAAATTCATATAGAATAAATTTGATTTAGAATGGAATTTAAAAAATTTTAATTGATCCGAATTTGAATAAACAAAACAGATTTCAAAAACGAATTAAACAAATTTAATTAAGCACATTTATGTAAATAACGAATCGAAAATAAACAAAACACATTTTTTTGTTCTACGCATGTCTCAAAATTTCATTTTTTTAATTGCTCTGCATATGATTGGGTGCTCAAAAGTAAATAGTTTTGCTTTCTTAAAGTGCTTCTGAAAGCTGAAGGTTTTTACCTTCATGCATTTTATGCATGAAGGTAAAAAACCTTCTGTGTGCAGCAGTCCCTCCAGCCTCCCTAATACTTACCTGAGCTCCATATCAATCCTGCTATGTGCACGAGAGCATTGTCTCTCCAGGGACTCTCCCCCCTCATTGGCTGAGACAGAAGTGGGAGCCATTGGCCATGAAGCCATGAACATGCAGAGCAGCAGCTCAGGAGTGCGCCTGCATGGGTGCCCCCCATTGCAAGCTGCATGCTCTAGGGGCACTTGACAGGAGGGAGGAGCCAGGAGTGCCAGCAGGGGACCTGGGAAGAGGAGGATCGGGGCTGCACTGCACAGAGTATGTGCTGTATGACATGTTTGTTATTTTAAAAAAATGTATTGCCTTTAATAACACTTTAACTTAGCAAAGGGAACATACTGTACTTATTTGATAAATCAACCCCTTTTGACAAAACAACTTTTTTCTATAAATTGTATAGAATGTTGGAGCTATGAAATTAATGCAGTAATGATAAAAATCTTTTTAAAGGTAACTGAGTTTTAGATTTGCTCTTTGATTTGTTCTCTTAGTAAGCAAATCACCCTTTATGTTGTATTTTTGTTAATAGCAATGCTCTTGTTATTCATAGAAGCATTTTACTTTGGCAATTGGAATTTGGAAATAAATATTTCAGATCATAACCAAAATCGGGTTCCTGATTAGCTGATGAAGTTCAGGTTTTCCACAGCAAGAAGTTATAGATAATCTCTCAAAGTGAGGGGAATTCCCGCCTTAGGTTTCTCCTACACTCTAATACAGGAGGTGTGTTACTGATCAGATCGCCAGGTGGAAACAGAGAGAAAAAAGCTTAAAAATAGAAAACTGGACCTACCCCTCTACCTGTTTTCAAGGTTGTAATAAGAGAGGTATTCTCTCATAACAGCAGTTTTCGGGTTGAAATGTTTAAAATCCTCTCTATCTTGATGGGTAAGTCATTTACTCCCAATCCTGCCCTCGCATTACTGAATCACTACACTCCAGACCCAACGAAAACACCAAATCTTGACAGCTTCCAAGCAAACTATAGCAAAGGCCTGGAAATCCCCATCACTCTGCTTATTTGGAAACTAAGAATAGGGTTACCCAAGCCATGATCCATGGTAAGATTGAGGTGATATATTGGACAAGATCTTGCGGTGCATGAACATTTCACAACCTTGGGTGGTAATTTCCTACCTCCAAATGTTGACCCCTTGCTCCAGGAGCCTTAGCCTTACAAATCCTAGATCAGCGGCTGAATAACCCCCTGTGCCAGTGCAAAGTTGGTTACCCCCTTCTCCTCTTCCCGTGCTTTTCGCTTCCTCTTCTTTCTTTCCTCTCCTTTTGCTGTTCTACTTACTTTTCTTTTCCTCATCTTCCTTTTTTACTTTAGTTCTTCTTCTCCTTATTATGTTCAGACTAGGTGGTTATAGCTTTTCATGTTTGTTCTATAAGTTCTTATCCACTGTTCACACTGCTTGCAATCTAGGATATAATGGGTACCTAAGTCATTCACACATTATGGGGAAATTGTTTCCTTCGTACCACCCATTGTTCTTGATAGACATTGAATTTCATGATCTATTGTAATCTGTCATTCCCTTTTAATGTGTATGTACAATGATCTAAATATCTGTATCAGAAACAAAAATATTGAACAAACATTTTTAAAAAAAGGAAAACTGATGCATCGACCACATCTAATGATTGGTAAGCTGCAATATATTATATTTTTGATCTTGAGTGTAAGCACTGGGCCAGAGTGATGTCCTTGACTAGATGCATTGTCCTGGATTTTGGATCTATTGCTCTTTGGTGATAATTTTTAGTTCTAGTCACAAGGTTTTGTCTTTGATGATATGGTTATGATAACATAATTCTGGTTATAAATCTGATTTTAGGAATCTTGCAGTGGCTATCACAAATAACATTGTTGTGGATTAGTTCACATGTCACTGGTAGCATGGTTCTGGACTGGCTCAGATAAATGGGTTCAAGTCTACTGCAAATGTGTTGTAATATTTGGTAAAATGGTTCTATGATTTGATAAAAAGTGATCTTGTTCCCTGGTAATATTATTCTTCTTTCTCACTTTCATAATGTAAATCTGGGCTTCTCGCTCCTGGAACATTCTTTGGTCCTGGATTTGGGAAAGTGGGTTTAACCTTGGGTAATGCTACTTTTTATCTTCTTATGGGTAACTATATTTTGTTTAAGTTGCCCACTGAAATAAGGAAATACACTAAATTAAATGAAATAATCAAAATCCAATGTTAGATTACTTTTTTTATTGTACATTGTGTGTAACAGATCATGCCATTTTTGTATATATTTGTACGTTTGGATTATTTTTTTTTCATTTCCTTCTTTACATAAAATATGGTTGTAATTGCAAAAATTATTTTTTTTTATTTGCTTTTTCTGATATTGTCTTGGGACTGAACAGGCCTCATGACCACTGATTCATGTCCACAAGATTTTTTTTTCCTTTCAAAATAATATACAAAACTAAACCATTATTAAACCCTAGATCTTGTGTTCCTTTTCAAGATTGGTCATTATGATGTCAAACTGTTTAGTATTACACAAGTTATTGAATTTATTGCATACATATTGTACATTTCTTTTGAAGAAGGAAATAAGTGGAATGGTTGTGGACATGATACTAAGGAATATAAAACATATTAAATCCCCATCAGAGAACCTCTTACCCCTCGTCTCCCCAAATGCTTTGAGTGTTGACACATGGCAGTAAGATGTTATTATGTTTGAGCTGCTTTTGTTTAAAGTTGTATTAGATCTATTGGAGCTGGGCATTGCACATCTGCAAGTCAGCGGAAATTCCAAAATCTTGCATGCTCCTTTGATTGTTACATTTAAGATATCATGTGCTACTAGCTCAGCTGCTGCAAAGCATTAAAGTCATTCACTCTGAGCTTGTAAAATACTTTGGAAATGGTATAGACAAGGATTAGAGAAGATGAGTATTCCACATGGCTACGGAAGAGAGGGTAAACAGGAGTAGCCCGCAATACTTAGAGTGATATATTGACTACATGTGGGGAACTGTATTTTAGAGGCTAAGTTGTCTAATGATTCTTGCTGATCTCTTGCAGAGTTTGTTACTTGACCAAACCATATTATCCCTGCACTGGACTACACAGTTTAAGAAAAATTTAAAAGATTATTATCAACTTCCTTTTGTCTGTGTGTGTACAGCAGTAAATCACATAAGTACATATTTGAGAAAATGCATTCTTTGTATGAATGCACATAAAATTGGGAGCTAACCTCCCAGTGTTTCCTTTGGATTAAAAAAGTATATAATTGTATATAACTGTATCTTGTTCTCAAAATCCATACGTTTGTGTCAATTCAAAGTCCTTCTGCTTAAAATTTTAATTTGTCACATCAACTAAGAGTGTTGCACATTTACACCATTTTTACCCAGTATTCAGTAGTGGAAAGTTGAGTATTAAATATTACATATCATACCGGAAAGTTACATGGAGTTCTTGATTTCTCACACTGCTCTTTGCTTGGATGTGAAGGCTCATTATTCGGTCAGACGGTGAATAGTGTTTAACTGATTTTAATGCATTTACACATTGCCTACAAAATGCTTGAATAACAGTGTGGGGTTGATTTATTAAAACTGGAGAGTGCAAAAGCTGGTTCAGCTCTGCATAGAAACCAATCAGCTTCCAGTTTTTTTTTTGAACAAGCTGAAGTTAGAAGCTGATTGGCTACCATGCACAGCTGCACCAGATTTTGCACGCTCCAGTTTTAGGATAGGTTCACACTATCCGACATGAAAACAGTCTGACTTTGATCCTACTTTCCTCTGCGACTTGTGTCCTACATTGGACCTACATCGGTCCAACTTCTGTTAACTGGATCCGACTTTAAACCCAACAATACCAGGCACCTTGTGCTCTGGGGATCTTGAAGAAGACCCCCCGCCAAATTAAAAAAAAACAACATGGGGTCCCCCTCCAAGAGCATACCAGTCCCTTCGGTCTAGTATGGACTAAAGGGGAACCCCTCACACCAAAAACCTGGCATGAGGTCCAGTTCACATGCCCTCAACATGGGGAGTATGGGTGCTTTGGGGCAGGGGGGGGCTCTGCGCCCCCCACCCCAAAGCACCTTGTCACCACGTTGATAAGGACAAGGGCCTTTTCCCGGCAACCCTTGCCGGTGGTTGTCGGGGGCTGCGGGTGGGGGCTTATCGGAATATGGAAGCCCCCTTTAACAAGGGGACCCCCAGATCCCGGCCCCCCCACCCTATGTGAATGAGTATGGGGTACATTGTATCCCTACCCATGCACCTAAAAAAAAAAGGTGTCAAAAATAAACACACTACACAGGTTTTTAAAGTATGTATTAAATCAGCTCCAGCGTCTTCTCCCCCCGATTTCTTCTCCCCTCTCCACTCTCCAGCGTCTTCTTTCTTCTGCTCTTTTGTGGGGACTTCTTTCTTCTGAGGGGACAAGCGGTCCAGGAGGGGGGGCGCTCACTCGTTCCCACCCCCTTTCCTGGCCTGCCAGGTTGCGTGCTTGGACAAGGGTCTGGTATGGATTTTGGGTGGACCCCATGCCATGTTTTTGATGTGGGGGTTCCCCTTAAAATCCATACCAGACCTTAGGGTCTGATATGGATCTTGGGGGAACCCCATGTTGTTTTTTCGGCGTGGGGGTTCCCCTTAAAATCCATACGAGACCTAAAGGCCTGGTATGCTCTTGAAGGGGGACCCCATGCCGTTTTTTTTTTATTTGGCCCGGGGTTCCCCTTTAAGAACTTCAGAGCACAAGTCGCATGCCAAAGTCGGATCAGTTAAAACAGTGATCTGACTTTAATCTGGCTTCTATGATATTCAATGGGCTGAAGTAGGATCAAAGTCGGACAAAAGTAGTACAGGAACCTTTTTCAAAGTCGGTCCGACTTTTGTCAGGACCAGTTAAGACGGCTCTCAGGGAATCATTCATTTTGTGATGTAATGCGACTTGTGCTCCTAATGTCGATCCGATTCTCAGACTAGTGTGAACCTAGCCTGAGTGAAACAACCGCTGTATCTCAAACTGGTTAATCTGTCTCTAGCTAAAAAACAATTCTTCTTTATAGAGATTGTAAAATGCTGTTGATATCTGCAAAGGAAATTTAATGATATTCAAGTAGGTGCAAAATTTCAGACTTCATTTAAAAATATTTTCATATACAGTATAATATAAGTATTTAGTTAACTCAAGAAAAGAAAATAAATTATATAAATCTTTGGTATTTATATAACACAAACCTCCTAGCAGTTTCAAATATTTGATAAGTTCAGAGCAAATGTAGCATAAAAAATATCACATTATAAAGTTACATGTTCTTAACATTTCTTTAGCCTTAAATCAAGTGTTATAAACGCAAGATAACTGTTTATTTCAAGGATATTTTAACTATATATCATTTTAGTATAACTAAAGGCATTTTTTTAGTTAGCAATTCTTAACTGAATTATACATTTGTACATGTATAACTCTTTCCTGTGCATAATGTTAAGCATATTCTCACAGTCCCATATTATTTCTGAAAAAAATACTCAAGACCTTGCACTCTCCTATCTGTAGTAGTGCACATGGAAATCTGAGATCGTTGCTTCCACTTAAAAAAACATAGAGACCAGGATTCTTGTGCTACTCTTCAAAGGAACCTGACTCATCTGGTCGAAAGCATTTCATATTGAATCTTTTTTTTGGTAGATAACTGCCAGAGTTCAAAACTGTCTATAGACACCTCAAATATTTAAGCACGTGGATAATTATTACAAATCATATAACTATTTGATGTACTGAAACCAAGACAAGTGCGGGGAGAAATGTATATTTTAGATTTGTAATCTTATTTATTTAGAACATCACTTCCGAAGTGGTCATGATAGTTGGCAATCACTTCTATCTTTCTAGCATAAGTTCAGTAAATATTTAAATAGGCTCCTAATTAATTTATTTATTTTAAGAAAGCATTTAAAGCAGAGGTCTGCCCACCTCTTTATAAAGTAAAAGTCAGCAGCTACACATACAGTAGCTGCTGACTTTTAACATTAGAAAACGTACCTGTCCTGGAGTCCACAGATGTCGGCACCGCAGCTAATGTTTCCATCAGCTGTCGGGTATTGCCGCCACCATTTCCGGTAAAGGAACCCGGCAGTGGAGCCTTTCGGCTTCACGTCCGGGTCCCTACTGCGCATGCGCCAAGTGTGCCACACTCTCTCACCTGCCTGCAGAAGGGGAGGGAGGAGGGGGACCAAGCTGCTGACAGATTTCGCCGCTGCCTGGTCTCCCGGAAGTGGGGACAGGATACCTGTCAAAGACAGGTATCCGCTCCCCCCTGAAAGGTGCCAAATGTGGCATCGGAGCGGGGGGATCTGATAAGCGGAAGTTACACTTTTGGGTGGAACCCAGCTTTAACGTACATAATGAAACCTAATTAGTTATTAATCATTCATGACTTCTCAGAATGGTTGGGAATTTCAAAATATGAGCGGAATCCAATCGTAGTGTAGGTCATTGCTGAATCTTATAATATATATTATAATATAATATAAGTTTGTTTTAAAGGACAACCACTCCTGCATTTTTTTAAATTGCACTTTAAATTTATAGCACTGTATTATATTAAGTCTAGATTTGATATAGTATATATATTATTTGTTGATTCATAAACAGGTGGGTGTCAGTTTCTAGCAACCAGGTGTAAGAGAAAGTATTGTTCTTTTTTAGCGCTGGGATTCAGTTTTATTTATTGATATATCTGTATTTACTACTAACATAGTATCAAACATACACAGGCAGTGCATGAAGAATTTATTTATTGCACATTTTGTTTCTTGATAAATATGAATTTGATACCTATTTTACTATTTGCTTCATCAATTTTATCTGCAATGCCTTCAATTTAAAGGCATGACTGTTTTTTCTTCTCTCATAAAAGAACAAGTCCAAAATAATTATAATGAAATATATATAAAATATAATATTTATATATAACATATATTTAAATAATAATTTTATATGCTAACATTTTCAAAAGTGATGCATATGTTCTCAGTTCTGGAAATCTAAAGCCGTTGGTTTCAGTGTGTGGCTTCTGACACAGAGGAGAAGTATAAAATCTTCAGCTCCCATAAACTGATATTAAAGTTAAAGATTAAAAAAAAGATGTTATACTTACCTGTTCTGTGCAACGGCATTGCACAGAGCAGTCCGTTACCTCCTCTTTTGGAGTCCCTCATTGGTGCTTGGATTTGACTGACAGCAACAGGAGTCATTGGCTGCCACAGATTTCACTCTGTCCTGGGAGAACAAGAAGAGACACAGATGAATCAAGAGAGGACTCAGGTAAGTATTTGGGGGGGGGGGGGGGTAGGAAGGTTGGAAGGTTTTATACCTTATGGCAGGGAATGTATTGAGGTAGAAAAATAAAATAAATAAAAATAACCTGTCCCCCATTATTTGGAAAATGGCCAGTTTGGCAGTTACTAGCCAACTTTCAGCCCATGTGTACAGCTCCTCGTTCAACAAAACCTAGTCTCATGACCAGCGTCTGTTGAACGAGCATGCTGGAAAACCAGCAGCCGATCGATATCTGTCAGTGTTTGCAGCCAATAGCTGCGATCGCTGACCAGTGTGTTCTGCCTAGAGGGAGGGGGGTTGGCAGTACCCCTGTCAGAACATAATAGCACAGTACACTGTACTAACATCGCATAGTTAGTGCAGGAACCTCCTTCGTTTTTTTTTTGTTCGGCTTGCTGGGTTGAACAAAAAAAAAACTTCCTGTGTGTACCAGGCTTAACCCTTACCTTTTATCACTCAACTTCCTTTAAACTCAATTCAAGAATTAAACCCCAAAGTGGGCCCTTAGCATTTAACCTCCTTCCAAAAACGTATCACCCAGAAACCCTAACACTTAACACTTAAAGTGACTCCTTAGCTCTTAGCCTCTGTTATACTGCATACTCACTACATCTTTCTCTGGGAGCTTATGCGCTATGAGCATGCCATTTTCATACCAAAGTCATACATTGTTAACATCCCAGAAACCAAAGAAACAAAATTGTCCCAAGTGTATTGTTTTAACTCACAACATTTTAGCAACATATTTTTATACTCAATTGTGTATTTTATTATATTTAACTTCTATTATATTTAACTATCTTAATGTTGCCATTTTTTGGTTCTGTTGTTTTGGGTTTTTTTTCTTTTTTTACAGTACATTTCATAGATAAGTATATATACAGTTGCATTATGTTTCAGGTTCGTTTCACTGCTGCCATTTTACTGGAAATGTTATAGTCATCTGTTTGTAGTGTTTGTTCCTAGTTGCATGTGTATTCAGCTGTAGCCAGGAGGTGTATATTAAAATAGTCCTACTCTTCCAACTTAAAAGTGTGCTTCATTATTCTCGAGTCTGTTTGCCATCTTTCCTGTGGAGTAGCCAGGAGGAACAAAATAACATTTTGAAATTATAGAGAGAAGCTCTTGCTGCGTTTTTACAGTACCCCACAGAGTTCTCAACCCCTTTATAACTGAAACTCACTGGGGTAGTTAGCACAAATGAAGCAAATGAATTAGTGATTTTTCAGTATTCTTGACAACTCAAGAATTGTTGCTCTTTACCATCATGTCAGAGAAAATTGCTTTGTTCATTATAGGTAGTTGGGCTTTTTGACCATACACGGAGCACTTTACAGTAAAAACGCAATATGCATTAAAAAAAAATCAATTAAGCATAGCATAGTCCAATACATTCACCCAATACAAATTTGCTCTTTCCCTCATATAGACATCAATGGGTAGTTTATCTATCATATAGACAATGGGTAATTTAATATTTTCCTGCTTGGCTATGGACAAACAAAAATTACAGTAAGCAAATATTAGAAAACAGAAAAAAAAACAAAGTTAGTTTTGGTGTATTTTACTTTTGGTCCTGCTTTCTTATGAGGTATTTGCATTTCAGACTCATCTTATAGCAAGATAGCATCATATTATATTTTATATATAATTATTATACAGATTACAATCAACTGTGCTGTAGTTTTCTAATCTATTTTTAAACTCTTTTAATTTTCTTTCTTGGAAAAAAAGCACATTTATTATGATGTAATTGTGATAACCATTTTATGTGAATGTGAGTTTTTTTTTTTTCAGTTCAACAATTTTTGTTTTATATTTTTATCATTAGAACTGATTTGTAGATGGCATTTTTGAATTCTTATGTCTGTAAGTATACTCTTTATGTATTCTTACATTTACTAAATTGGATAGGGGCTACTGGGTTATAAGGAATGCACACATCACCAGCTCTGCCTATCTTTTGTGTTAGCCTTTTGAGGGGCTTATCAAACTCTGTAAATAAAGGGATTGATTTGCTAAAATTAAATAGGCTGTTTACTTTGCAACAATATTTGCCCAGTGCTTCACGAATGTGGTAAAGTTTCACTTTGCAAAGAATACCCAATCATGTGCAAGATGGCTTGGTTGATGGAAGTCAGCAGAGCTTCATCTTATTCACTAAACTATGGGGATAGTTAAAGTAATTGTAAAGACTCTTTTTTTTTTTTTTTTAACCACTTGCCGACCAGCCGGCCTCGTTTTGATGGCGGCAGGTTGGCTCTATCGCGCAAATCGCTGTAGCTGTACGATGGTGCTTAAAGAGACTGTAGGGGCGCAGGTGAGCCGCCGGAGGTGTGTGCGCCCGCTGCATGTCTCTGGAGCAGATGCGCGTGGCCGGCGGATGCGATGTCTGCCGTCCAACCCACGATCGCTCCTCGCAGAGCCAGAACGGAGATCTGTTCATGTAAACAAACAGATCCCCATTCTGACAGGAAAGTGGAGAGAGATCTGCTGTTCTCAGTGATCGGGAGCAGCTTTCTCCACCCCCAGTCACTACACTCCTGCACAGTTAAAAACACCTACCTAGGGAACACGAAACCCCTTGATCGCCCCCTAGTGTTAACCCCTTCACTGCCAAAGACATTTATACAGTAATCAGTGGCTATTTCTAACTCTGATCGCTGTATAAATGAAAGTGGTCCCAAAAAGAGTGTCAAAAGTGTTCGATCTGTCCACAACAATATCGCAGTCCCGCTAAAAATCGTAGATCACCACCATTACTAGTGGAAAAAAAAATGCCATAAATCTGTTCCCATAGTTTGAAAGAGCGATAACTTATGCGCATCCCAATCAATATACGCCTATTGCGATTTTTTTTACCAAAAATATGTAGAAGAATACATATCAGCCAAAACTGAGGAATAAATTAGTTTTTTTATTCATTTTTTTTTGGATGTTTAATATAGCAAAAAGTAAAAAAAAATGTTTTCTTTTTCAAAATTGTCGCTCTTTGTTTGTTTATAGTAAAAAAAAAACCTGCAGAGGTGATCAAATACCACCAAAAGAAAGCTCTATCTGTGGGGAAAAAGAGGATGTCAATTTTGTTTGGGTATAGTGTTGCACGACCGCGCAATTGTCAGTTAAATCGACACAGTGCCGTATCGCAAAAAGTGGTCAGGAAGGGGGTAAATCCTTCTGGGGCTGAAGTGGTTAAATAGCAAACATGCCATACTTACCTCCTCTGTGTAGTTGGTTTTGCACAGACCAGCCCGGATCCTCCTCTTCTCGGGTCCCTCTTCACTGTTCTTGGCCCCTCCTCCTATTGAGTGCCCCCTTAGCCAGCAGCTTTTTATGGGGGCACCCAAACCGAGTCAGAGCTCCATGTATCCATTCAGACACGGAGCCCCGACCTGGCCCCGTCCCCTCTCTCCCCCGATTGGCTGACTGACTTTGACAACCGTGAGAGCCTATGGCGCCGCTGCTGTGTCTCAGCCAATCAGGAGGAGAGTCCTGGACGGCTTAGGGGATTGTGGACATCGCTGGAGAGAGAAGGGGCTCAGGTAAGTAATTAGGGGGTTCTGGGGAGGCTGATACACACAGAAGGTTTTTTTTATATTGATGCAAAGAATGCATTAAGATAAAAACCTTCTACCTTTACAACCCCTTTAACTTGTAAAGTGCAACTTCCCTTGTGAAGTGAACAGTCATTTTAAAATAATTTAAAGTATGTTTGCACACTACTAGCATATGTACCTGAATATGTCTTACTATAAGCCTTCAGTTATCTCTTGCACATAAGCACTTATATGTGGAGAGAATTACTATCAGGAGCCATCAGTCTGTACTGCATGCACCTGTGCTTACAGGAGGCAAGAGCAGACAGAGTGCAGGGCTGATGGCTTCTTATGCTTCTTATTCATTGTCCAATCAACAGACTGCAGGTGGGTAATTGACACCACTGTATTTACAAACTCTAATAAAGAAAGTGAAGTCGCCCTTCTGGTTGTACTGTCTGGCAGATATGAATCACAAATGGGGCTGGACAAGATTGCAAATCCTTTGGCAGATAAAACAGACCACATATGTGCATTTTAGTGTTGTATTTAGCTGTTTACCTTTAAGGGGAATAGCTCACAGGCAATTTTCAGTAATGTGCTTGTGTTTCTATAGTTGCTAGCAGTTATTATAAAACTGATCAATTGCTGCACAGATGGCACAAATGAATATCTACAGTAAAACTTACAGTATTATTAGTAGCATGTAGTAGTCAATTTTTACACACATATGGAGAATTGTGTGATCATATATGATTAATCGCTTATCATGATGTTTGTGCAGCTTACAATACACCATAGCCATTGAATCACACATTCCACCTAGCTACTTTTAGGTATCAGTCATCAGCAATTTTACCATTATGATTGAGCTACTATAATTTGCCTGTGTGCCCCCCCATCCCCCCTTAACTGGTTGGCCTCCAGATGGTGAAACCCACTCAGATAGTTGAGCCCATTAATCTGGAAGCAACAACATCCCAGTGTTTGCTCTGATTGCTACTCTTTCTCCAGATTAATGTATATTCCATACCGTAAAATAAATCAGCACAACTTACCAAACTGATAGGGCCATTTCACGCTGAGGAGTTTACACCTATGCGGCTGCGCTTTTTGCGTTTTTTTTTCCCTTTTTTTCTCCACGTCCTTTCTCGCTATTTTGCCACAATTTGCATTTTTTTGGGGGGTGGGGGGGAAATTGTTGCTAGGCCGATTTAAAAACGCAAATGGCTGCAAAATCGCAGTAAAACCGCACCAAAAATGCATGAAAAACAACAATTGCGTTTCTGGAGCAGCTCCATTGAAGTCTATTGCATGCAAACTGCAGTGAGAAAAAAGTCCCCGACCCTTTCCAAAAAATGCAATGCCGCAAAACGCACAGGTTTGAACTACATCCATAGGAAACTCTGTTAAATGGACTGTAGTGCATTTCTGCAAACTGCAAAATGCTGTAACAAATGCATAGGTGTGAACCTAGACTAAAAAAAGTGCCTGAAAAGTTCAAGAAAAATGTAAAATCCATGAATGTGTTCACAAACTGGGGCGGTGCGCTTCCGTTGCGGTGGAAAAAATTCTGGTTGCAGCATCTTTGGAGCATGCTTGGGGAGCTTGGGAACCGCATCAAGAACGCCTCAGATACGCCCCAAAAACACAGCTTGTAAGCATTTTTGGTGCAGTTTTGGAGTCACATATCCTTTAAAAACTGCACTGTAAATGCTGCAAAAGCACATCAAAAATGCTCCATTAACGCTTAGGCGTTTTACTGGCAGTTTTGAAGTCAACCAATGTGAAAGTACCCATAAACATTTTTTTCACTGGATCTTTCTATATAATCTACATGTTTTAGACGTTTAATTAAATGCTGTGTTTACTAAATTTAATTTATCATCAGTCCTAAATCACAACCAAGTTTTAAAGATGTAAAAAAATCAGTCTCCAAGGAGGAGAGGTGGCAGATCTCAAGTTTATAGCAAGATATCAGCCTGAAACACATACATATGTTCTATATTTTAAACTCACCAAGCCCCTATGATTTGTTTAACTATATAGATTTCTTAGCAGAATGCCACAATACACGTTCACTGTGCCAGCTGCATCCATGTTTCATGGAAAGGCAATGGAAGTTACTTTTTCTAACCACAATCTCATACTTGCCAAATTCCACTCTCCTTACTGCATTCATCACAAGCTTATATAAAATGATAAAAAGCCGCACATATAGGTAAAATTCTGTGGATGGTTTAGGGACTGACCATAGTGCTCTTCTAAAGGTAAGAAATAAGGAATGGAGTTATGTCTGTTTTTTATTAGGTAAATAATGTATAAATAATACAGTATGTTTCATTTTCATTGCCCTTTTCTTAATTGCCACTTCATTATTTCTGAAAATGATGTCCACATTTGTGTAATGGATAAAGCGGAAATGTATTATTAATTCCATATTTTTCTGTCTTTTGAAGAGGGACATAAATCTGTGTAAAAGCGGATAGATTTGCAACAGTATACATGATCAAAACAGAACGAATTCTATGGAAGCAAAAAATAAAGATGCTAAGGAAAGCTGCACAATTAATAAAAGAAGAAGTGCTTTTTCCATTATCAGTTTTATGGTGAGAACAGTCACTGGGGTGAGTCAGTTTACAAGGCAAGATGTACCATCTGTGTCCATGGGTCTGCCGTTATCCTAGACATTACGTATCGGTGCAAGAATACTTGGGCAATCTGGGTCACACACGCTACCACACCATCACTCATGAGAGAAAGGCGGGATAGATCTGTTTACAATTAGGCTGATCTTGTGGTTCTGTAAATAACATCCCTGGGGCTTTGAATTCTTTACTGCAAGCTCCCTGCTGAGCTCTTTGGGGGCACAAGAATGACATGTGCCTGGACATAGGGAACAAACTTTTGGCCTCTCTGGTCTTCACCTTTCTTTGTCCATGTGTTTTTATGTAATAGCTATGGTGAACACAGCTGGACATTGCGTCCTTTTGTTTTTATATTCTAGTAAACAAAACAGTGAGTTTCTAAATTTATGTGGACTCTCGCCTGCATTTTTCAAACCCCCAGGTCTTTCCCATGCCTTTTGCAAAGTAAGAGGCCAAGTACATATTCATTATAGTAGTACAGTCGTAACTTCCTTAGACCTGTCTTAGTATCATTATCAACCTGTATGTATACATCTTATTTCATACTGTAGTCCTCCAACATTATTCTCCAATACAAAAAAAAAAACATACACAATAGAAACAATGTGTAAAAATAAAATAGTATTTTAGCTAATAAACTCATAATTACAATGTTTCCAGTGCAATGAGGATTATTGAACCAAGGCAGAACCAAACTATCTATTGATTTGTCAGCAGGTGGCACAGTATTAGTGGTAGGGAAAGGTTCCACAGTCATATATTCCACTTAGCTGCTCTTAGCTCTTAGGTCTTAATCATCAGCAGTTTTACTATTGGGGCTGACCTACTATAATTTGCCTGTGTGCCCCCCCCCCTTTAAATGGTTGGTAAAATTAATCAGTACAGCTTACCAAAACCGATAAACATTTATTCAATCCTATAGGTGAAATGATGAATACAATCAATGTGCACAATTCGCAGTAGCGCAGTAATATTATGTGAAGATTCATAAAAGTCACACAAATTCATAAAAAAAATCATAAATATATATATAGTCCATATAATAAATGTCCATATATTAGATGCTCTTTAAACACTTCTCACCCGGCCTATAGCAGAATGACAGCCGGGCGGTGGTTTAGTTATCCTGACTGCACGTCATATGATGTTTGTTAGGAAAACTCACAATCACGTGCCCGCGGGGGCACACAGCGCGGTGATTGGTGGTGTGGTGTGTCACTCTGACACACCGCAACTCTGATCGTGGTAAAAAGCCTCTAACGGAGGCTTTTTACCACATGATCAGCTGTGTCCAATCACAGCGGATCCTGGAGTAAACAGGAAAAGCTGTGTATTGGCTTTTTCTCTACTCATGCTGCCAGACGCGAGTAGAGGAGAGCTGATTGCCTGCTCTCCTCATGGGGGGGTCTGCACTGATTGATTATCCGTGCAGCCCCCTGAGGATGCCCACCAAGGACCACCAGGGATGTGCCCACCCAGGACCACCAGTGATGCCCACCAGGATCACCAGGGATGCCACCCAGGACCACCAGGAATGCCACCCAGGACCACCAGGTATGGCAATCAATGCCCAATAGGGATGACACTCAGTGCCCCTCAGTGATACCTGCCAGTGCCTGTCAGTGCCTCCAGATCAGTGCTGCCTAACGGTGCCATCTATCAGTGCTGCCTATCCGTGCCCACCAGTGCCACCTATCAGTGTCCATCAGTGCCACCTGTAAGTGCCACTCATCAGTGCCCCTATCAGTGCCCATCAGTGCCACCTATCAGTGGCACATATCAGTGCCCATCAGTGCTGCCTATCAGTGCCCATCAGTGCTGCATATCAGTGCCACCTATCAGTGCCCGTCAGTGCTATTTGTCAGTGCCGCCTATCAGTGCCTATCAGTGCTGCATATAAGTGCCTCATCATCAGTGCCCATCGGTGCCACCTCATAAGTACCGCCTCATCAGTGCCAATCAGTACTGCCTCATCAGTGCCCATCAGTGAAGGAGAAAATGTACTTATTTACAAAGTTTTGTAACAGAAACCAATAAAAAGGTTTTTTTTCAAAATGTTCGGTCTTTTTTTTGTTTGTAGTGCAAAAAATAAAAAACCCAGTGGGGATCAAATACCACCAAAATAAAGCTCTACTTGTGGGAAAAAAAATGATAAAAATTTTGTTTGGGTACAGTGTAGCATGACCGTGCAATTGTCATTCAAAATGCAACAGCGCTGAAAGCTGAAAATTGGTCTGGGCAGGAAGGGGGGGGGGGGGAAAGTGCCCGGTATTGAAGTGATTAATAATCCCCTGTGAAGAACAGGGGTATGTATCAAGAAAACAATATTACCAAAAATTCCTCCACCAAAGTGAAACAGTGATGGTCGGGTTCCCCAAAGCTCACCAGATGCCACAGTATTTCACTCACATATGTTGTGGTTTCAATCAGTGTGGTCAATAGTCTTACACTCCGCTCAGATAGCACCAGATTAGTAAATGTAATAGTCACTCCACATGCAAAAATAAAACCAACACAGAGCCTCCAATAGCGTAAAACCTCCAAATACCAATTTAATAAAAAAAAGTAATGCTCTTACATTAAAATCATTGAAAATCGCCTTGATATTACATGCCAGGTGCCTCCGTGCTGTGTATCCAACCTCTCCTGGCCCGCACAATCAGTTCACACGCTCTGTGTCAGGTCCAGTTGCCGTGGAGCCACACCCCTGGACCTGATGCCGAGAGTGTGGCCTGCGTCCATAAAAACACTCAACAGTACAGACAATAGATTCTTCCTTCCACTGTTGTGTGAATATTTGTATTGAGAGAAGACACCCAGTGGTAATCCCCAAAAGAGAGCAGCTCACTGTTATATCTGCAGTCCCTGCAGTGAATACTCCATTCCAAATAGCCGCTGTATGAACTCTCAAACCACAGGTGAGTTAAATAGCATGGAATACCAATATACGTGAAAAAATAGATTTGCAGTAGTGAAGTTCCATAAAAATCTTTAATGCGCAATAATAAGTTATATACACATAAGTAGGGATCATATCAGCACATGACCAAACACATATTCCCTGTGCTGCCAGAACATAATCCAGTACCACAACGTTCCAAAAATTCCATGACTCAGACCCGTGCCTTAACATGAGGATGTCAGCAGAACCTGTCCTACATATACGAGTGTCATCAAAGTGACTTCCTCAGGGGCCACTGCACTGCACCTGTGGTGTGGGTAAACCGCAGCACATCAGTGTGAAAGCAGCCCTATACTATTATGCCTAGTGTATTGCTTCACACTGACCTGCATGATCTTTTCTTTCCTGCTGCTGGCACCACTCTGGAGACCGCTACCTGGCATAAGAGGTGGCGTGCAGTTGGTATCACTCCACATGGGACAGGAGCCAGCACTACAGAGGAGACATCGGCTTATGCAGCTCTCGCTCCCAACTACAACTCCAACTTTACAAGTAGCCCCTCTGCATTGCACTCTGTTTGATGCTCTGGAATGGTGGGTCAGCAAACGCAGACCACGAGCTACCAGTCACCTGTCCGCGATCTACCAGTCTCCTGGCCGTGATCTACAGGTTGCTGACCCCCCGCTCTATATTATAGCTAACAACAGAAACCACACTCCTTTTATACTTCCCAACAATAAGTTACAACTAATCAGTTTATCATATCACCCATGGCAACACCCATAGCAACATTACTAAAACATTTGGTTTTAGTAATGATGAAGAGATGTTCTGTTCTCTACTTTGCACTAAGGTCCTAAGAAGTTGAGTAATGTTAACTGGGTGTGCTTGTTTGTAATTCCTGCTTTACCACATATGATCTATTATTTTTTTCATAATAAAAAGAGAACCTTAAGTATTTTACATATCATCTTTATAGATTATTTAAATATATAAATATTTGCATTAATATTAGTTCAGCAGTAAAAAGAGTTAAGCATTACTGATCTGCGCAAATATCCACACCCTTGATCAATAACCTAAATGAATACCCTTGCATTAATAAATCCTCATTTTTGGTGGAATCGTTACTTAAATACTGGCAACAGGTTAAGCTGACAATAATAAATGATTGTAATGGGTTAACAGTGTTGATTTTCATCACTTCATCAAAATCTTCATATACTCTTGCACATTACTATTATTAATGTCTCAGGGACTTTAAAGGAAAAAACGATCAGGGTGATTATTGCCATCTAGGTGTATTGCTTTCAACATTTCATTTAAGCATTCCCTGATGTCAAACTAATAATCGCCCCTTCAAAACAGGTACTTGTGAGAATCATACGCACTACGTACAGAGTATAAATCTTCCACCTTCTTATGGTAATGTGTATAACTACGCATTTCACATAAAAGCCTATTAGTAGCAGATGACTAGCACATGTGGGCCCTCCTACTGATTTTCAAAGACTCTTTTGATATATGTCTTTAGAAAACTATTTTATGAGGTGGTTACCTGTAAGAATATATCTTTCAGGGCTACATACACGTCGAGGCCCTAAATTCTAACCACACACACAAGAATAGCGTTCATTTAAAAGTGGAATATGGAATCTGGAAGGGGCTAAATCCATATAGGCTTGCATGGAACTCATTACCATCCTTGTTTGAGTTTTC
Source organism: Glandirana rugosa (assembly GCA_018402905.1). Taxonomy (NCBI): domain Eukaryota; kingdom Metazoa; phylum Chordata; class Amphibia; order Anura; family Ranidae; genus Glandirana; species Glandirana rugosa. Next base: position 274,423 of record BLSH010054780.1, on the reverse strand, counting down.
TTTGAATCACCTGCTGGAATCAAGAAGAAGGAAACTGAACAGGGCAATGCTTTTGATGCTGAAATAAAACTACTGCTTTATTTGCAAACCTGCAGTTTCATATCTGTTTTATGGTGAGGCAGATTTATTCATGTCAAAGCAGCAGATGCCTTGGCAGGTTCATTATTTCTGAGATTCTTAAACAATTAAAGATATATTGTTTCTTTGTTAGAGTTCTACATAAACTATATCGTTGGGCATGCTGTATTTTATTTTATTGAGGTACTTGTGTCTTTAGAGTATGTGTCTTTAAGTGAAAGCAGAATTATAGGTACGATAGCAACTGATAGTTTACAGCTAATTGCATACAGGAAAGATGCACATTTTGCATTATTAACATTCACATTTTGCTGTATTTCTCGTTGAAAAATATCAGTTCTGAAAGTTCTGCATGTGTTTACCTTGTTCTGGGCATTTTCTCCTCTTTTTTTGTATGTGTACAGAGATATGCAAAGGTCAACAAAACCTTTTAGGTAGCCATTATCAGGTAAAAGCCAGGGGATGGACTTTCCTCTAGGTTGTGTTTCCAGGTTTGTCAGTTTTGCCGCATTTTGCAGGGACATGGATAAGAGGAAGCAATAATGAGGTATAACCCCCGCCCCCGATCATCTACCCCCCCCCCTTCCCCAAGATCGACAAAGGTAGCTATAGTTCAGAATAAGGGAAGACTTCTTTATCTCCTCCTCAGCTCCATCACATGACACAGCTGAAGGAGAACGTCCAGTCATTCTGAACTGCCTGGTTTAACTGGTGAATGTGCAAATGTTGTAGGGTATGTACTGTACCGGTGAGGGGAGATCTCTACTGGGGGAGAGCTGTGCTAAGCGAGGAAGCTGTACTGGGGGAACTGTATTAAGGGGAAGATCTGTTCTGGGGGAATCTGTACAAAGGGAAGGAAGATGTGTACTTGGGGGGGCTATATAAAAAACAAATTGTGAAAAAAAACTAATTTCATATAATTTCTTAATTTTCCAAAATAATGTGACAACAAGTTATAACTTCAAGAAAATCCCCATGCCTCTTACTAAATACCTCAGACTATCTACTTTCCAAAAGTGGGTAATTTGGGGAGTATTTGTACTATCCTGGTATTTTAGGGTCCTCAAAAATTAGATAGGCTGTCAGTACATCAGAATTGATCATTTTCAAATATATATGTCATAGTTTGTAGACGCAATAAGTTTCACACAAACCAATTAATATACACTTATTTGGATTTTTTATACCAAAGACATGTAGCAGAATACATTGTGGCTAGTGTTGAGCGAACCCGGACTGTAACGTTCGGGTCCGTACCGAACTTTCGGGTGTCCGTGGCACGGACCCGGACATTTCAAAAATCGTTCGGGTTTGGTCCGGGGTTCTTGCCTGTGGGCTTTCAAGCCATGCCTGGGCTTGCAATGTCAGGCCCAAGCGAGTTGTGATCGGTGTTACATAAGACGATGTACAGAAACCATATTTTTTAGGTTTATTCACATATAATTAACCAAACACACTTTGAATAACGCAGATGTTTGATACTGTATATATAAACTTTTACTAGTTAAGACTACATGACTGTCGGATAGATTAAAAACTCCTGGGATTTTATGGTCCTATCATGTTTATGAGGGGTTTAATGGGTGAAAACCTTTCATCTATCAGACTCCATAAATCATTCTC
>BLSH010054780.1:253208-271080 GCA_018402905.1 Glandirana rugosa | reverse complement strand
CCCCCCCCCCCCCTTTTTTCTCTCTCTCTCTTTCCCCCCCCCCCCCCTTTTTTGTGTAAATGTATGAAAATGTATGCATTTTTCTTTTAATGTTTGTTTCTTTTTGTTTTTTGTGAACATGTTGGTGTGCTATAAGAAAATTGAAAAATAAAATCTGATTAAAAAAAACACACAGACACAAAAAAGTCCCACAAAGTACATCCAACTTCAGTGTCAGGCTCCATTTTGGGGGGCAAACAAACCACCCACCACCCCCCAGTCAGTCGGTTGGTCCGCCCCCCTGGCCGCTCGCTCATCTGTCCGCCCCACCAACCCCGCACTTACCCCTGCGGGAAGTGGGACCGAAGACCAGGGGATCCGAACCAAAGTGTCAGGCACGCCTGGATGACGTGCAGCACCAAGCCGGATAGGAGGAAGGAGAGTGGAAGCCTGTGCTTCTCCTCTCAGCCAATCAGGTCTCAGGACCTGCTTCCTGATTGGCCAGGAGGAGAATCAGGAAGACAATAGAAACTATGAATTCACTATTGACACACAAGTGGATGGGCTTGGGGCCAGGCTCTAATCACATGCTTCAAAAAAAGAAAAACCCCATTGGAATCCATGTGTTCAGCACCCTGCATGTAGATTAGGAGCCAGGCGAATAAATTAGGGGGCTGGCGCCCATGCGCCCAGTATGGAGGGGCTGTCACTGTTATGATGCCTTACTCTGATGACTGCTTGCCTGCTTTAGACAGTTCCATTGGATGACAGCAAATATAAATAAAAAAGTGGGGTCTCTGGGTTAAAGTTATTGACTATATTTGGACATAACCATATCATTAGCATTGGAACTCCTGATCCCACCCCACTTAATGCCTATTGAGCCAAACCAAGCTGAGAAAAGAAGGATTGAGGCACATGGAGTCAAAACATGTTTTGGATATGAACACAAACATTCAGAGTATGAAAATGTCTAAAAAGTTATGTTTCCTTAGCACAACGGGTACTTTATACCTTTATAATAGGGTAATGTCATGTTGCCATTTTAGGTACAGGCTTTTTTAAATTTCCTTAAGAGCACTGAAAAAAATAACAAGTGCAATCTGATTGGTTACTAGGAAGAGCACACTCTGATATTTACTGCTGATTCTGTTGACAGCGGGGTTGATTTACTAAGGAGTAAGGTTGTGAACCTGTAGAGTGATTGCTGCTCAAAAAGGTGAACCTGTTTTGACTTGAATAAACGGTTATATCCTTAGAAATTTATAATAACAGGATTTTTACTAGCCCATGATTGGGTGTTCAATGTGAACACCAATTCATCTTATTTTTATTATTATTAGTAAATCACTCCTTGCTACTTTTTAAATGATATACTAGGAAACACATTTTCTCAAAGGTGGCACAGTTCTGATGAAAAACACCAGCACTGCGCATATCCATTATGAATGTGAAAACATCTACTTGACAGCTGAATTATTATTTCAGCTGAGCCTTAAGTTAATCTATCAATATTAATTCAAGACCTTTTTACAGCATTATGTTCTGTATTTTCCTCCTGTAAAAATTATTTCCACTAATTTGTCATACAGGTGTCCTTACACAGCGTGCCAGAACGTAGAGCAGCAAGAAAGATATAACACCCACAGACACCAAAGTATGTCTGCAGTTATTAAAAGCATATCCCACACAATCACTGTTCTTCAGTTTCAGTGCAGCGTGGATTAAAAAAATAGCTTCCTTTATACAATTAGACAGAAACCCAACCTAAGCCATTTTTTTTCACGTTGACAGCTCATCATACCAATTCACATTATCATGCTAAAACCTTCCAAGGGAAGATTCGACACGCTTCACAAATTATAGCTTATTGTTCAACGAAGACCTTAAAAGTTACAATGCAGAACTTTTCCTTCTGGTAAATTTACCCATGGGAACCCTGATTAAGAGGGCTGTATTTACAGCTCACACTGCCCTAGGCAAATGTGTATGACGACATCCCTTTCTAAGGAGTCCACCCTATTGTCCCTAACTACAGTAACTACAGTACATTAATTATTACTCCGAGAATAAAATAATGCGCTATGCAGAGAGAATGCTTTCTGGTTGATAGTCAGACCTACCACTGGTGTGCGGAGCCATAAGCTTCAGAGTGTCTTCTGACTCTTTTTAAAGGTCAATGCAGTTCTAAATCTAAATTTACCCTGTCTTTATATCCTCAGGCATATATATGTATATGCTGTGTCATAGGAGTCGATGTATTAAAATAAATTGCCATGCAAATGCCATAGCATCTGTACAGCTGTCACAAATAATTCCCATAATGTGTTTAATATGTGTATTTCCTATGATAAGCTGCTCCAGCTATTAGCCATAATGCTGTAATATTCTGATGGTGGTATTAAAGGAAAACACACTATTTTAATCCGCCGGGAGAGAAAGGAGAGCCCTAGAATCATTGCTTATGTGGCAATGGACTTTCCAAGTAAGAACAATGATTGGCCCACTACTATCACTTTGAATGAGTAATATGATTCTCCTTACCAAGGAGCAAAGGGCTTGAAAGAGAGTTCATGTATCCTACCATGGTCAGTATTAAAGCAAACCTGTTGCTTTTTCTTGATTGCCTTGTTACATTTCTTCAGACAGATGGAGGTATGCTTTAACCACTGAAGCTCCAGAAGGTTTTATTCACTTCACTTTTGCTATTCGACACTGCGCTACTTTAACGGCAATTGCACGGCCATGCAACACTGTACATAAATTAAATTTACATAATTTTTTTTCACACAATTAGAGCTTTCTTTTGGTGGCCACCGCTGGGGTTGTCATTTTTTTTATTATATAAACGAAAAAAGGCCAAAGATTTAGAAAAAAAAGAAAAAAATTCTACTTTCTGTTATAAAACGTATTCAAAAAAAAAATCTACTTTTCTCATAAATTTAGGCCAAAATGTATTGGCTTTAGTAAAAAAAATCCCAATAAGTGTATATTCATTTTTTTTTCTGTGAAAACTATAGTGTCTACAAACGATGGTACATATATTTGAAAATTTATCAATCCTGATGTACCGATGAACTATCTCATTTCTTGATGCCCTTAAAATGTCAGGGCTGTACAAATACTTCCAAAATTACCCCTTTCCTTTTTGGAAAGTAGACAGGCTGAGGTAAGCCACCCTCCATCTACTAAGAGGCAAACTGTGGATGTGGACTGCTAGTGTCTCTGGAGATAAGTGTGGAGGATTGTGGGAGGTATAGATTCAACAGATGGTACTGGCTTTATATTTTAAGAGGGAAAGACTTCAGCTCCCAGGAGCACTGTGGTGGAGAGGAGGAGGAGTGTTGTAACTTTCCAAGGCTGAGGAGAGGAAGGACAATTTGCAAAGAAACTGAAGGGACCACTGCACCTGAGTTATAGAGAGACACAGGGGCAACCATTCAAGAACATCAGAGGGCATCCTGGATGCTGGTTGAGCCTGCTGTCTAATTGAGGAGTCGGACGCTGAAGACACTGACCTGACCAGGGTCCACTTTCAGCAGAAGGAGAACCACTGCTGACGCAAAGTGGTGAGAGGCTGGCCAACACCACACTACACCTTCATAAAAGAGGGACAGAGTCGTCTGCAAAAAACAGTGGTAGTGCTTACATCAGTACTTAAAGGGACACTACCTTGAGCACTCCACCATAATATTTGGGCTTCAACGAGCTGGCCAGCAGAAGACATAAGGTAGCATATTATTGGCTGCTGTATATTTCTTCTCTGTTTACCCTGATGCAATATATGTATTGCTATTACTTAATCAGTTGCTGTGTCATTCCTGGTGTCTATGCACTTTGAGGAATTGGAGTATATACACAGCTACCTACAATAAACATTCCCCGCCTAGTCAGGTATGTCAGAGTGTGTGGCTCTGTACACAGAGCAATGGGCACAGGTACAAGGGACAAAATACATCAAGCGGGTTCGGGGTAAGCGCTACACCAGTATGAGGTGGTACATGAACAAAGCCTCTTCAGAGGAGCTATGAAAAGGATATAGAGAAAACATAAAACCTTCAGATTCTTATTACAATTGCTCACCTAGAGTACATGCCATTTCACAGTATAATAATCTGCCATTTGTGAGATGTACATATTAAAGACTGGTGTTTTGTTGCTGACTTTCTTAAAGAGATATTTTTTTAATTGAAAATCATATTGGGAAATGCTCCTTACTGAGTTCCCACATACAACTTTTATTACAAATACATCTAAAGTACACAGCCTCATTCACACTAAAATGGGGTGACTGGAAGACAGCTCCCATACCTAACCAATGGCATTGACTGGACAAACATCTACAGCTCAGTATTCAGTACATGCTGGCTTCAACTTTCCTATGTTCTGCCCTAAACACTACAGCATTTGAGCCATGCTTAGTGACTCATTTCAATGGTTACCCCATCAGGAGAGCAAATGAAGCAAGGCTTAATGAAGGCTGAAACTAGACAGGGACTAGGTGTTCTCTTGCATTCACAGCCCATATGAACTTGCTCTTAAACATTTTCAATTTTTTCTATTTTAAAAATATATTAAGTCTGCATTAATAAATTGAATACATTTTAGCACTAAAATACAATTCTATCTGGGAACATACTATATAAATAGTGTAATCAGGCTGCTGAAGACGCCGAGTACAGTGAAACGTATGTAGAAGCGGGGATCCGTAATTTCTGGGTCCTGTGTGATGTTTCCCAAACCCAGAGCTGCGAATGAGGCGTGGAGAGCACGCCTGAGCCGCACCACTATATCCATTAGCACACGCCATTGATCCCTAGGTGCCAGGCTGAGCACGGTTTCTTGTGAGTGCAATATTGTTGTTTTTAACTGTTATACTAGTATAATAAAACTACTACACTATAAGCCATTTCTGTGTCCTTGGCGGAGTCACTATTCCTAGTACTACCCAAGAAAACGTTGGAGGAGGTGTGGTGGAATACCGGTTGCCATGTGGTTTTCAAAACGCTCTTTTGACAACCTATAATAAGGGGTCAAACACCTGTGGTGAGTGGCCACCCTTATACAGAGCACTTGTGGTGAAGTTTATGAAGACACAACTTGGCAACATAAAATCATTTTTTGGATATTGGTGTTGGGCACAGTCACATTGGACTATTTGCAATTCATTGTGGACATATGTTTGTGATTTTTATTCAGCTTTTAAGAAGTTTTTTCTGCTATACTTATTGATTTAGGCACATGTATGTTTATATATATATATATTTTGGTTTACACAGTGTAGCGCCACTACCTTTACTTTTTAGATACATTTAACACAGCAGTAAATAGTGCATCCCGCCACCACCAGAACCACCTTTTTTTCAGTGTACTTCAAGTCACAAAGAGAGCAAGAAGTCCTCCTCTTCCTGGTGGTGCTGTGCCTCCAGTGTCCTGTCTATTACACCACACAGCGTGTGCTTCAGCAGGAAAAACAAAGAGATTGCATGGCCAACCCTTGCCCTGTCTTTGCTCTCTATTCCAGTCACATTTGTAGCCACTAATATAATGAAAAGGTTCCCAGCTCCCCAGAGCCTGTCATCATCCCATACTTACACAGAAACGAATTGATGTTTCACTGATCCTGGTGCAGCCACTGCAGCATGGCCAAATTTGTATTCCAGCATAAATCAAGTGGTTGGCAGGCAGCTTATTTTGCAACTGAATTTCAGCCAGACAAACAACTCCTGGGTATAACCACCTAAAGTACCCGCACACTCCAACCTGCCACAGGACATCCTGGTAGCCAAGGTACCTAACCAGGACCTGCTACACCACCAGGTCCAGGACATGTGCCAGGCAAAGCACGTGTGTAAATGTTCCCGGCCATGAGGTAGCCAGCAGGTCTGTTTGTTGTCACACATAACCTTGCCCACCTCTCAGCCTGCCCCTGATAGAACTGAAAAAAATCTCTGTACAGTTTGGCTCCTTTCTCCCAGGCTTACCAGCTGGAAAACAGCATTTTGGCTGGCCCATTTCTTAGGGCTCTGGAGCATGTGGAGTCGACTGTTGGCTCTGAGGAGTCACTGGAAGAGACCAGTGAGAAGGAGGGGGTAGAGGGAACTGCACTATCGCCATCACCAAGGTGCAGGACACAGGATGGCACCACCAACTCTGGCAGTGTGTCTCATCCTGCATCCCTTTCAGCCATCAGCAAATGCACCCATTGGGCCATAAAGATTATGCTACATCCTTGTATATGCTTGCTGGTCCAGCTGTGGTCTGACAAAAACTGACTCCACTATCTAGAATGGAGACAACTGTAAAGTCAGCAGTTTTGCCAAGCTGGCATTAGGATGTTGGGTATAAGAGTGATTAGGAGACATGTTTTCTTCTTCTCCAGCAGATGCAGAATAGACATCTGTCTGGGTCGTAGATGTTGCTGTAGATTGGGTTAAGAGACCTCTGCTGAGGCACACACCTGAGCTTGGCCCTACTCTGCCAATCCCCATGCTAACCCTCCTCTGCACTTAATGTGCCATGAGGTAAGCTTCTCAAATCCCTTATCAGACTTCCTTCCCAATTGCTTGAGAGCACAGATGTTGCAGAGGGAGAATGGGAGGGGGAGGCAGAAAAGAGGCAGAAAAGAACAAGGAGAAGGCTAAGTGCAGGCCTTTTCCTGTGGACCATAATTATTGAATATATTGATCCATGTGTCTCTTTATCCTTGTAGTACCCAAATAACTGGTAGTTTTACCATCAATGATAAGCTGAAAGCAGATGCTGAAAACCCCAATGCTGCTGTCAACAGCAAAATGCGTGAAAAATCCCCAGCCTTATGAGAAATGTGGAGCAGCCCCAGGGATAGCAGTGCACATTACCCATGGGACAGTATAATCCAGTGGAATAGGAAGACTGCTCCTTCCCATCCTCTGCAAAATGCCCCTAAGCCTGGACAAAATCTTCCCTCACTGCTATTTTGCCTCTTTCTCGCTTTGCTCTTCTACGGTCTCTGATATAGTCTGCCACCTCATCATCTCCACCCTTTTTTAAGACAGCTCATTATTAGTAGTCTGCAGCTGCAGGAACATCATAGGCAATTGCAGTTTCCTGCTTAATGTACCCTCCCTCTGTTATTCTAATGCACTGAACAAACAACAAAAAGAGCATCAGCCTAGTGCATTACCTTTATATACTATTTATTAATTTATAAAAGCAATATCATACTCATAGACTTGTAAATTAACAACCCCATCAATATATTCAAAAACACGGATGCCAGATCTGCAGCACTTGTTCATCAGCATGGATAGAAACCATTTAGGTCTAATGTGGCTGATGTGTTTCAAGGGGTAAACCCTCTTCATCAGATGGCAACTATCTCTCCCTGCAAAATGTAACACAACCCTGTTTATAGCACTGTAGCATTGTAGATGACTATATAGCACTGTATATATATATAGCACTATCATAGCATAACTATCCATAATCCCACACTGTAAGCTTTCCCTATCTATTTTAACACACACTAACAAAAAAAGACTGCAAAGAACCTTGCCTTTTATAGGTAGGGGACTGGTACCTAAGAAAATCCCCATTACTGGCACCATTATAAGCCACCTGTCCACAGCTCAAAAGCAAGGAAAAGTATTCTGGGTAAGTGGTTGACCTAGAGCATTTGTTAGTAAGGTTGCCACGAACAAACATTCAACCCAAAACCAAAGCTCATGCCTACTTTCAACAAAAGCAGCAAGCCTGAGATTGTGAGCCATGTAAACGTTTGCCAATACTCATCTGCTGTGAACTGGTATGATTCTTGTTGAAATTCAAATCTAGTCAATTGATTTGCTCATCTTTCTACATAAGAGAAAGTATTTCCAGAATACTCTTCCTCAGAGCTGGATCAACTAGTGTAATCATTCAGATGTAAATGATAAGCACTATCTAGCCAAGCTCCACAATTAGAAGTCAAAACTGAGTTGCATCTTTCTGCTGAGACTAAAGAAACAATGCTCAGACACTTAACAAATATAAACCTGTTAAATCATCAGAGAAACTTAATATAGGTCAAAGTGTTACCATCAGCTGTGAAATACATTTCCTTTAATATAAATGCTCTTAACAAAGCAGAAAATGAACTTATACTTTAGAGCATATTGAATTACATTTTAACCACCCAAATCATTGTAAAAATAGTGAAAATAAGTCACTTAACCATTAGAGTTGAGCTAACACCTGGATGTTCGGGTTCGGCGGGTCGGTCGAACTTCGCGAAAAAGTTTGGGTTTGGTACCGAACTTGACCCGAACTTTACCCCGGACCCCGAACCCCATTGGAGTCAATGGGGACCCAAACTTTTCGGCACAAAAATGGCTGTAAAAAAGTCCTGGCAAGTGCTAGAGGGCTGCAAAAGGAAGTAAAATGGGGGTAAGAGTAGGAAAAGTGCCATACAAAACAATGGGGATAGGGAAAATATCTTAAAATCAAATAAAAAAAATAAAAATGGGAAGGGGGGGTGGATGTGGAGTAGGAGCTTAGAGGTTGACTAGGCCGTGACCATGGCAGTGTAGGTGGAAATGGCAGTGGTGGAGGAGGAGGAGGTAGCCAACACTTTTTGTTGTTTTTTTGTTTTTTTTTTCTAATTGGGGTAGCCCCCAAAATATTGAGACATATTAAAAAAAAACAAGTATACCAATGGCTGTGTGAGCCGGTCTAAATGTCTATTCTGCACAAGGTACAGGCAAGTCTTGTGGGATCCATGCCTGGTTCATTTTAATAAAGGTTAGCTTGTCCACGTTGGCTGTGGACAGGCGGCTGCGCTTGTCTGTGATAAAGCTTCCTGCCGTGCTAAACACACGTTCAGACAATACACTGGCTGCAGGGCAGGCCAGCACCTCCAAGGCAAAAAGGGCAAGCTCAGGCCATGTGGCCAATTTGGAGACCCAGAAGTTGAATAGGGCTGACCCATCAGTCAGTACGTGTAGGCATGTGCACACATACTATTCCACCATGTTGCTGAAATGCTGCCTCCTGCTAAGACCTTGCCTATCAGCTGGTGCTGCTGTTTGTTGTGGCGGGCTGCTGACAAAGCTTTGCCACATTTCGGCCATGCTAACCCTGCCTTCTGAGGTGCTGGCGGTTCCACAGCTGCGTTGGCGGCCTCTTCCTCCTCCTCCTCTGCCTTCGCCTTGTGCTTCCACTGAGCCCCCAGTGTCATTTGGGAATGCCCTCAGCAGTGCCTCTACCAGTGTGCACTTGTAGTCGCGCATCTTCCTCTCACACTCCAGTGAGGGAATTAAGGACGGCACGTTGTCCTTGTAACGGGGATGGGTGACCACCCAGTAATCAGAACAATTTACAATGTGGACAACTCAGCTGTCGTTGCGCAGGCACTGCAGCATGTAGTCGGCCATGTGTGCCAGGCTGCCCAGAGGCAAAGACAAGCTGTCCTCTGTGGGAGGTGTATCATCTGTGTCCTCCGTATCCCCCCAGCCACGCTCCAGTGATGCCCACGAACTGTGTTGGGTGCCACCCTGCTGCGGTTCCTCCTCCTCCTCCTCATGATGATATTCCTCGTCCTCCTCATCCTCCAGAACTGTTTTCTGGCTTGAATATTTTTTACCTGGCCTATGCTGGCGCAGGAACCCACCCTCCAAGCCACTTGTGAATGACTGGTCTGATAACCGTGGAAATGACCCCTCTTCCTCCTCCTCATCCTCCTGTGCCACATCCTCTTCCATCATGGCCCGAAGTGTTTTTTCAAGGAGACATAGAAGTGGGATAGTAACACTGAGAACAGCATCATCGGCACTGGCCATGTTGATGGAGTACTCGAAACACCGCAATACGGGACAGAGGTCTCGCATGGAGGCCCACTCGTTGGTGGTGAAGTGGTGCTGTTCCGCAGAGCGACTGACCCGTGCGTGCTGCAGCTGAAACTCCACTATTGCCTGCTGCTGCTCGCACAGTCTCTCCAGCATGTGCAAGGTGGAGTTCCACCTTGTGGGCACGTCGCATAGGAGGCGGCGAGCGGGAAGGCCGAAGTTCCACTGCAGCGCAGACAGGCGAGCAGCAGCAGGGTGAGAATGCCGAAAGTGCGCACAGACGGCCCGCACTTTCTACAGCAGCTCTGACATACCCGGGTAGTTTCTTAGAAATTTCTGTACCACCAAATTCAGCATATGCGCCAGGCAAGGGATGTGCGTCAAACCGGCTCAGCCCAGAGCCGCTACAAGATTTAGCCCATTGTCGCACACCACCAGGCCGGGCTTGAGGCTCAGTGGCAACAACCACTCATCGGTCTGTTGTTCAATGCCCGTCCACAGCTCCTGCGCAGTGTGTGGTTCATCCTCCAAACATATCAGTTTTAAAACAGCCTGCTGTCGTTTCCCCCTGGATGTGCTGAAGTTGGTGGTGAAGGTGTTACGCTGAGCGGATGAGGAGTTGGTAGAGGAGGAGGAAGTGCAGTAGGAGGAGAAGGCAAAAGGAGGCAAAGACAAATGCCCTGCAATCCTGGGTGGCGGAAGGACATGCGCCAAATGGCTAGCCGCCTCAGGCCCACCCGCCACTACATTTGCCCAGTGTGCAGTTAGCGAAATATAGCGTCCCTCCCCGTGCTTACTGGTCCATGTATCAGTGGTTATGTGGACCTTGTCACAGATGGCATTGCGCAGTGCACACTTGATCTTGTCCCCAACTTGTTTGTGCAGGGAAGGGATGGCTCACCTGGAAAAGTAGTGGCGGCTGGGAACCACATACTGTAGGACAGCCACCGCCATCAGGTTTTTAAAACTGTCCGTGTCCACCAGACGGAATGACAGCATTTCAAAGGCCAGGAATTTGAAAATGCTGGCATTCAGGGCCAGGAATCGTGGGTGGGTAGGGGGGTACTTCCTCTTTCTCTCCAGTGTTTGGGAGATGGAGATCTGTAAGCTTCCATGGGACCCTTTGGAAATGCTTGGGGCCGGTGGCGGACATGGTGGTGTTGCTGTCACATGCTCTGTTTGCTGGGTAGCAGGTGACACTGTCACTGTAGAGGTGGAGGAAGAGGCCGAGGCAGCAGCAGAAGAGGAAGCAGTAGGAGGCCGAGACCTTTCTTGGATTTTGAGGTAATTATTCCAATGCAGCTTGTGCCCTGAATTTAGATGCCTGATCATGCAGGTTGTGCTCAGGTTTAGAACATTTATGCCTTGGCTCAGGCTATCATTGCACAGCTTGCAAACCACTGGTGTCTTGTTGTCAGCACATTGTCTGAAGAACTGCCACGCGGGAGAACACCTTTGAGCTGCCTTTGGTGTGCTAGGTCCCTGGGTGCGGTTGGTAATAGCAGGCCTACTGTCTAGGGGACGCTCGCTCCGCTTTTGCAACCTACTTCCTCTTTTGCTGTGCTGGTGCCTCTGTGCGACCACCACCTCTTCCTCCAAACTGCACACGTCACTCGCATGACCCTCATTCCATGTGGGGTCTAGGACCTCATCATCCTCCTCCACATCATCTTCCACCCACCCTTCACCACTGCCCTCCTTGTCAGTCTGCACACTGAGGAAAGCTGCAGCAGTTGGTACCTTTGTTTCGTTATCATCAGAGATGTGCTGCGCTGGTGTTTCCATGTCCTCATCCTGCAACAGAAGTGGTTGGGCATCGGTGCACTCAATGTCTTCCACTTTTGGGGCAGGGCTTTGTGGATGGCCCACGGAAAGCACACCAGGAGAGTCATCAAAAAGCATAAGAGTCTCTTGCAGGACTTGGGGCTCAGACTGCTTGGCTAATTTACAAGGGGCTGAGGTGAAAGACAGATGGCCATGGGGTTCAGGTGCCAACTCTGAGCTTTCATCAAGGGACCGGGAGGGAGACAATGTGAAGTAACTGGAGGCATTGTCAGCCACCCAATCTACTATCGCCTGTACTTCTTCTGGCCTCACCATTCGTTGAGCAGCATTCGGGCTTAACATATAACATTGAAATTTCTGTCGGCTACTCGCACCTGGGGAAGCTGTTTCACTCGTGCGTGTAGATGGCACAGATCGACCACATCCTCTCCTTCCAACAGGAGCTTCACCAACACCAGCAGCACCACGACCACATCCCTTATTTGACGCTCTCCTCATTCTGCCCGCAAATGTACTATGTAGCACTATTTAAGTATTAATACAAAAAAAAATGAATAATAATTTCTTCTTCTTCTACAGGAGCAGCAGGAACCCCTCCCTTCAGAACTAGGAGATGATTATAGAACAATAATCTGTCCCTTACAGGACCAGCAGGAACCTCTCCCTTTAGAACTAGGAGATGATTATAGAACAATAATCTGTCCCTTACAGCAACAGCAGGAACCTGACCCTATAGGAGTAGGCGATGATTTTAGAACAAGTATCTGTCCCTGACAGGACCAGCAGGAACCTCTCTCTTTAGAACTAGGAGATGATTATAGAACAATAATCTGTCCCTTACAGCAACAGTGGGAACCTGACCCTATAGGAGTAGGTGATGATTTTAGAACAATTATCTGTCCCTGACAGGACCAGCAGGAACCTCTCACTTTAGAACTAGGAGATGATTTTAGAACAATAATCTGTCCCTTTAAGCAGTAGACTCTACCTAGTCCAGTCAGATCGCTCTATAATGCAGGATGAGATCTGCAATCTGTCCCTCTAAGCAGTAGACTCTACCTAGTCCAGTCAGATTGTTCTGTAATGCAGAATGAGATCTGCAATCTGTCCCTCTAAGCAGTAGACTCTACCTAGTCCAATCAGATCGTTCTGTAATGCAGGATGAGATCTGCAATCTGTCCCTCAAAGCAGATCGTTCTGTAATGCAGGATGAGATCTGCAATCTGTCCCTCAAAGCAGTAGTAGTAGTCTCTACCTAGTCCACAATCAGATCGATGCAATGTTATTATATATATATCTGCAATCTGTCCCTCACAGCGCTGGCAGCATCCTCTCCCTACACTAGTCAGAGTCTCAGAGAGCATGTGACTGCAGCGCTAAGTGACTCCAGAGGCTGGGTCACATGATGCACTGGCCAATCACAGCCATGCCATTAGTAGGCATGGCTGTGATGGCTTCTAAGGGCAAACCAGCGAAAGGCTTGTTGATTGGCTGCCCTGCAGCTATTCAACATGCGTGATCAAATACCCGAACCCAAACTTTTTTTCAAATGTCCGGGTTTGGGTCCGGGTCACGGACACCCCAAAGTTCGGTAAGGACCCGAACTTTACAGTTCGGGTTCGCTCAACTCTTTTAACCATTACACAAGAATTTCCTGCCCATCCAGTATTTCTAAAATCCTGATTTTATATGCATCTTATTCAATTTGCCTGCTTTTGTTCCTTGATAAATTCACTGAATAAATGACCTTCATTTTGCTTATTTGCAGTTAGCCTGAGACTGTAAATGAATAATACATTTGGTGCCATGCACATGTAGCCATGTGCTCCCTTGAGAGTGGCTGGTAGTAGTGGTTTACATTATAGCTGACCTCAGTCACACCATCCGGAGACACTGAACGGGCCGGCTCTTGTTTTTGATGTTTTATTTAGGGGAAATAACTTGGATGGGGATAAGGGATAACTGTGGGATGCCCAAAGAATTATGGTACATGAATTCCATATACAATCCTGTATATGCACACTTTCACTGCAGACTATCCCTCTGCAGACTGTTACTCCTCACAACTCTCCAGCACTCAACTTGCTAATCGTTTCTTCTACAGTTCTCTCTCTAACACAGAACTTGCGGATCATCACTCTTTTACTTCTCTCCAGCACATCACTTAGTTTCCAGCCTGAAAGGAAATTTATCAAGTTTCTCTACTCCTTTCCTCTTCACATGGTGAGGCCTACTCTGTTTTAGCAGGACCTCAGGAACACCCATTATATGCCAGGGATCACAGGCTCCTGAATGTGTAGCAAAGTACTTGAATGCTAGCCGGGCCTTTTGATGGACTACAACTCCCAGCTCATCCCTCTTCCAGGTCCCACCGACCTGCTATTCCTTAGTGACTCTCCTTCCCCTGACTGGCTCCCAAGGCTTCCACAGACTGTCCACTATTCCTCTCCCAGCCTGCTCCAGCACTTTCTCCTCCAGCTCACAGGGACAGTCACTCACCAAACTGGTGGATCACTTTAAAGTCTTTCTCTGTGTAGCACCTCCGCTGTTCCCCTGTGCGACTTCAGGAATCACCACCACTCCTGGCTCCTGGCTGCATCGAACCTCCAGGCCTCAAGGTCACCCCCCCCCCCCAGATGGGGGTGAGCTCCCAGGTAGAGGCTTCCACAGCACCTCTGCTACATCTCCAGACTTCCACCCGACACGTCTCCTCCAGATTGGGCTGACACAGAGTATTTAAGGAGGCCTGCCCCCTGCCAATCCTGCTTGGGGATTGGTCAGGGCTCCTTAGAATACTCCAGATGGCTCCACCTATCTCCCAGATCTCTGACAGGAAACCTTCCCCAGGTTTCTAGAAAGAAGTGGGAGGTTCTGGTGACCTCATCTGTTAAGTCCACTCAATCCTCCCTGAACTCATGCTCCCAGCCCAGATCGAAACATTCATGCCTGCTTTTATACTCAGGCCTGACTAAATTTTACCTCACCTAGCAAAACCCTGGTAGAAAAACGCACCTACTCTATAGGGGCGCTACACATATAATTCTGTGGATAATATAGGACAGTTCTTGTTAATGGTATGGAGAAAAATATTTTTTGTTCTGTGCAGTAATAAAAAGGAAAAACATTGTGTAATAAGAATACATGTTAAGTTACTATTGTAATATTTGAAACATTTTTGACTTTCATATTTCTTATTTCATATTTCTACCTGCTTGATGCACAGAAGACGTGTGCATCCCTGTGCAGACAAACACAGCCCTCATACGGTTTTACGCTTTTGTATGCTCATGTGAACCTAGTACAGTCCTTGCAGCCAGCACTGTAGAGCAGCACTGCTCACAATCAGAGACAGTCTTAAGCCAGCCATACATGAATGATTGAAATTCGACCTGAGCAACAGGGAGTGGCCAAATTTTGATAAATGTATGTGCTAGCTGGTTGTACACAATCTATCTATTGACTTCTGTACAACAAGCCTGTCAGTTTTTTCCTGAATGATCAACACCGCTGACTATAGCCAGCAACACTGATCATTGTATTCTTGTATTGAAAATAATAGCTCAGCTGGACTGATTCCCCCCATCCACATCAAATGTGTGGATGGTGGAATCAGTTCAGTTTTTGTTTTTTGTTCAACCCACTAGTTCAATGAAAAAAAATGTATCATGTATGTCCTGTCGTAAACAAATTGTCAGTACATGGAACATAGGGTGCTTCTGTTCAGGAGATTATTCCTCAAATGTAGAGAAGTAGTGTCATCCAAGGACATATAGGGGGTGCTATACTGACACCGGGGCAGCTCTTCTATACAATAGAAGCAACTCCAACTGGCTGGATAAGTAGAGGAGAAGGTGCCTCTAAGTGCAGTATAAAAAAAATGAAAACCAAAGTGTATTGAACTTACAGGATCACAGTGTAAAACGGACATGTCAGATAATCACAAAGGGTTCCGTTACTGTTCCTGTGGTTCCGTCTTCTTCAGCCGACTGAGGTAGTGCTCCTTCATCAGACTTCTGCTGCGCATGTTCCAAAACGCATTAACACCCCCTGACATCACTACGCCCCATGCGGTCCACCAGTGAGGCGTGCGTTCCACTAAGGCCTCGGATGACAGGACCTCCCTGGTTCAGCTCACCACTTCCCCCCCCCTCACTGCTGGTCGGCTAAAGGAGACAGAGCCACAGGGACAGGAACAGAACCCTATGAGATGATCTGACATATGCGTTTTACACTGTGATCCTGTGCAATTCACTTTGGTTGTCATTAAATGTGTTTAATACTGCACTTAGAGGTGCCTTCTCCTCTTCTTATTAAACAAATTGCCCCTCCTGCACAGCTTAAGCTCGTAGTGGGAACACTTCCGAGTTCAGCACTGTCCAAACTGAAGAAAAGGAACAAAATACTGCAACAAGAGGGAGATGTTCTGCAGGTAGGTTAAAGGCCAGGTGTCACATACATGGTCAGAGGCCGAGGTGCTGGGAGGGCTAGCCTTGCGGCTGAGTGCAGGGCACCCCTGAAGGTAGTGACAAGGAGTGCTATGTCCAAAGAAACAGGGGTTGCCAGCTGCAAAAGTTTGAATAATGAATCGTCTGCTGGATGGCAGCTGGACGAGCAGGATGCACTGCTGGGCAGGGGTCCCTCAGATGTACCGGATGAGACTTGGCCGAAGGGAGAGGCAAGAGCAGGGTCAGGAGCCAGGCCAGTAGACACAGAATATCAGCCAGGAGTAAGGCAGCAAACAAGGTTAGGAATAAGCTGGGGTCATACACTGATAATCAGGCAGCAGAGGAGTCCAGAAGAGCAACCCAGAGGTCATACACGGGTACAGCAGACAGGAGTGGAGTCAATGGAACAAGCCGTGTGTCAAAGCTGGGAATGGAGAGAAGACAGGACAAAGCCAAGCCGGGTTGGTGACAAGAAATCTAATAGTATCAAAACAAGAGCACAGGAACACACGGTGGAGCTGAAGATCACCCAGCAACTAGTGGCTGATGCTGCTGGCTGTAAATAGGCCACTGGGCGCCAGAATCTGTCACGAATTGCGTGTGCCTTGGCTCTTCATGGCCGTTCGTGCCCATGTGCGCATGCATATTAGCATTGGCAAATTTTTATGTGTCAATGGCGAATTTCTATGTGCCAATCTATGATTCTGCTGGGCATTAGCAGATGTGCCAGTTCTTCCGCGGGCTGTTCTCTGACACCAGGTTACATTAAAAAGAGCAAATACCACTATTTTCTCTTTGCTGGACCGTTTAGTGTGTATACCACACTGTGCCTGCATTTTTTGCCATTTATAAAGTGCAGGCATTGGTGTAGAGGCTGCGGTATGCCTTGGAGTGTTCCCTTCCAAGCGTGGTTGAGTTTGGCAGGTCATATGACTGAGCTCTTCTCCTCTTGGCTCTTTCTTAAACTCATGGAAATTAATTGAGCTTTATTTGCTTCAGACTCACAAAACAAATTTACCATAATGCACATTGCACAGATCACTGCTTTATAAATGTGCCAGTTTTTTTTTCTTTTTTTAAAATGGCAGTATTGTTATGGCCATCGATACACCACTCATTAATAAATGTGCCCTTTAGCTTAGGCTATATTCACGTCCATGGGCGTATCATGAAATGAGTGGGCCCGTGTGCAAGATAAAAAGTGGGCCCCAGGCATGTCAAAAAATGTGCGCCGCAGCGAAAAATGGGCGTGGCTTAAGATGCGCTGACTGTTGGGCGTGGCTAAATGGGGTGTGGTTTAAAGGGTCTGTGATGACTTACATAGTGCAGAATGCAGTAATGTTAAATAGGGAATGTAAAGTGCAGAGTGTATGGCGGTGGGTAGTATGTGCAGGAAAGGAGTGGGGTGTGTTTGGTGGTGGGTAGTATGTGCAGGAGAGGAGTGAGGTGTGTATGGAGGTGGGTAGTATGTGCAGGAGAGGAGTAAGGCTCCTATGGAGGTGGGTATTATGTGCAGGAGAGGAGTGTGGAGTGTATGGAGGTGGGTAGAATGTGCAGGTGAGGAGTGTGGAGTGTACAGTGGTGGGTATTATGTTCAGGATTGTGTCAGTAGGGTAGGGGACATTGTCAGTAGTTCTTTATTTTTATTTTTTTAAAGATTTTTACAAAAAATTTTTAGTATATATTTTTTCATTTTATCAAAAACATTTGGGGCCAGTGGATGGTGTCAGTAGAGCAATGGACAGTGTTAGAATTTTTGTATTTATTTATTTTTTTTCACAATTTTATTTTTTAAAATTCATTTTTGTATATCATTTTTTTTACAATGATTTGTGGGGGGGGGGGGGGGGGATCCTCGGA
>BLSH010054780.1:241131-253198 GCA_018402905.1 Glandirana rugosa | reverse complement strand
TGGACAGTGTCAGTAGGGCAGTGGACAGTGTCAATAGTTTATTTGTTTTAGTATCTTATTATCTATTATTTTTTACTAGTTTTTTTTTTTTAGATATTTCTTTTAATATTCTTTTTTTACAGTTCTTCTGCGGAAGGGGCTAGGGGCAGTGGACAGTGTCGGCAGGGCAGGGCGGGACAGTGGTGTCAGTATTTTTTCTTATTTTATTTCTTTACAATGGTATTTTTTATCATTTTTTTTTTTTTAATCAGCACTGAACATGAATGGACGGGAGACAGCGGCTCCCGTCCATTCATAAACTGAAGCAGAGTGACACACAGGTTACTCTGCTCAGTTATTACAGGACAGGCGAGCGATCGGTAAGGAACGCTCTCAATGTCCAACTCAGACAAGGAAAGGGCCGGTAAATGACATATTTACCGACCCTTTCCTCTGCTCTCCATCCTGACAGATCACCCCGACATCCGGCGGGAGAGGAGAGGAGGGAGCCGGCTGCGGGTGGAGACGAGGGGAGGTGCAGAGGAGGACACAGTGGCAGGGGAAGAACGGGGGGGAGCGGAGGAGCGGAGAAGGAGAATGGGGGAGCGGCGGAGGTGAGCGGGGGAAAGGAGGAGAACTGGAAGGACACAGTGGCCAGGGAAGAACAGGAGAGTGGAGAAGGAGGTGAACAGGTAAAGAAGGACATAGTGGGCTGGGACAGTGAACGCCACTGTTCACGCCGGCGATTTAGGGCACGGATGGATGGGTGGACACGGAAGCATGGGTGAGCATGGATTGATGGCTCAGCACGGATGGATGGGTGAGCACGAATGCATGGCTGAGCACGGATGCATGGCTGAGCATGGATGCATGGGTGAGCATAGATGCATGGGTGAGCATGGATAGATGGGTGAGCACAGATGGATGGTGGAGCATGGATGCATAGGTGAGCACAGATGGTTGGATGAGCACGGAAGCATGGGTGAGCACTGATGGATGGGTGAGCACGGATGCATGGCTGAGCATGGATGCATGGCTGAGCACAGATGGATGGCTGAGCACGGATGCATGGGTGAGCACGGATGCATGGGTGAGCATGGATGCATGGCTGAACACGCATGGATGGCTGAGCACAGATGGATGGCTGAGCATGGATGCATGGGTCAGCATGGATGAGCACAGATGAATGGCTGAGCACGGATGCATGGGTGAGCATGGATCCATGGCTGAGCATGGATAGATGGCTCAGCACGGATGCATGGCTGAGCATGGATGGATGGGTGAGCATGGATGAATGGCTGAGCACGGATGGATGGGTGAGCACGGATGCATGGCTGACCATGGATGGATAGGTGAGCATGCATGAGTGAGCACGGATGGATGGGTAAGCACGGATGCATGGCTGAGCACGGATAAATGGCTGAGCACAGATGGATGGCTGAAAATGGATGCTTGGGTGAGCACGGATGCATGGCTGAACACGGATGGATGGCTGAGCACAGATGGATGGCTGAGCATGGATGCATGGGTGAGCATGGATGCATGGGTGAGCACAGATGGATGGCTGGGCATGGATGCATGGGTGAGCATGGATGCATGGCTGAGCATGGATAGATGGCTGAGCACGGATGCATGGCTGAGCACGGATGCATGGCTGAGCATGGATGGATGGGGGAGCATGGATGAATGGCTGAGCATGGATGGTTGGCTGAGCATGGATGCATGGGTGAGCACAGATGGATGGTTGAGCATAGATGAGGATGGATGGGTGAGCATGGATGAGGATGGATGGGTGAGCATGGATGAGGATGAATGGGTGAGCATGGATGATGATGGATGGGTGATAATAGATGGAGATGGATGGGTGAGCATGGATGAGGATGGATGGGTGAGCATGGATGAGGATGGATGGGTGAGCATGGATGAGGATGGATGGTTGAGCATGCCTGGATGGATGGGGTAAGTGTCACTGAACTGGCACAGAGCAGGGCTGTGGGCAGTTCAGATCATGCCCACAGCACTGCTGCATCTGATCTCTCCCCTCTCCTCTCACACTGCACCGAACAGTACCGAGAGAGGAGAGACAAGCCAGACATCTGCCGGCTTGTTTACATCTGATCGCTCCGTCATTTGACGCAGTGATCATGTGGTAGAGGGCGGCTGTACCACGATCTGTGAGACCCGGTGGTCACGGATTCTCCCAGGGGCGTGCAGGAGCGCAATTCTGGGAGGACGTTATAGTACGCCCTCCCATAATAATCAGTCCACCTTTTTACACTGCACGGTTGACAAGTGTCATACCTACCTCCTCTATGCAGAGGTTTTGCACAGAGTGGCCCCCGATCCTCCTCTTCTGAGGTCCCCCAGCAGTGCTCCTGACTCCTCCTCTTCTCAAGTGCCTCGTCAGGGAAGCG
The DNA here is from genome assembly GCA_018402905.1 of Glandirana rugosa. NCBI lineage: Eukaryota > Metazoa > Chordata > Amphibia > Anura > Ranidae > Glandirana > Glandirana rugosa. Next base: position 250,805 of record BLSH010054780.1, on the reverse strand, counting down.
CTTTCCCTAGGGGCACTCCTGCGGGCACGCTCCCGAGCCCTGCTGCTGCATCCATTGACACAGACAGCAGGACTCAGCCCCACCCCCCCAATGGCTCCCCTGCTATCAATTTATCCAATAAGGACCGGAGCCCGTAGCTGGAGCTGCTAAGCTCGTCCTCTGCGTGGAAACGATCAGGCTCAGGTAAGTAAAAGGGGGGCTCTGGGGGGCAGCTGCAACAGAAAAGGTTTTTCACCTTAATGCATAGAATGCATTAAGATGAAAAACCGTGAGGGTTTACAACCCCTTTAACCACCAGATAAACTCTTAGCAGCTCAGCTTAAATATAGGATAGGATATCCACACAGAGAGACTACTGTTTTTTATGTTCTCTGTTGGCAGACTTAAAAGGTAACTGCACTTAAGTGAAGGAAACAAAGAGCAAACAAAAAAAATAATATTGTGCATACAATTGCAACTCAAGTCATACTGTTATTAAAAATTACCTTTCCTTTTCAATCTGCAGCTCTGTAATGGTCTGTAAAATGAAATGCAATATGGCTACCTGGAGGTGTTCTGTACACATTGTGTGTACAAAATGCACCCCCCCTCCTCACCCCACCCCAGAAACATCATTTCCTGCTTGTGTGAGTGGCTCGTTGATTTTCCCAGAAGTCTGCCTAAGATACAAGACAAATTTCAGGCATCCCCTGCAACAAAAATGTCATTTTTGGTGAGATACTCCCAATAGGAAATCACGTCTAAAAGAACGCAGACCCTGCAATTCTCCTCATTGGAACCCTGCAGTTGCAGCAGCTGCTTGATAATTAAGAAACCACTCCTTTGAGATTCACTTACCACATGGACACAGATAAATATACAGGGATTTCTTCAGAATAACAAAAGGTAGGAATCTGCAACAAAGTTTGTTAAAATCTTTGCAATGTGCATAGATCACCCAAAGGGGAATGTTGTTTTCTAAACAAATAGGAGTTACTATTTAAAGATGCATTTTGAGAAAGAGAAGAAAGATACAACTATTGGGATTGATTTATTAACCAGTTCCAGACCACCCACCGCATATACAGTATCTCACAAAAATGAGTACACCCCTCACATTTTTGTAATATTTTATTCTATCTTTTCATGTGACAACACTGAAGAAATGACTCTTTGCTACAATGTAAAATAGTGAGTGTACAGCTTGTATAACAGTGTAAATTTGCTGCCCCCTCAAAATAACTCAACACACAGCCATTAATGTCTAAACCTGAGTGAGTACACTCCTAAGTGAAAATGTCACAATTTGGCCCAATTAGCCATTTTCCCTCCCCGGTGTCATGTGACTCGTTAGTGTTACAAGGTCTCAGGTGTCAATGGGGAGCAGGTGTGTTAAACTTGGTGTTATTGCTCTCACTCTCTCATACTGGTCATTGGAAGTTCAACATGGCATCTCATGGCAATGAACTCTCTGAGGATCTGAAAAAAAAAAAAAATTGCTGCTCTACATAAAGATTGCCAAGGCTATAAGAAGATTGCCAAGTCCCTGAAACTTAGCTGCAGAACGGTGGCCAAGACCATACAACGGTTTAACAGGACAGGTTTCACAGGCCTCACTATAGTCAAACAAAGAAGTTGAGTGCAAGTGCTCAGCATCATATCCAGAGGTTGTCTTTTGGAAAGAGACATATGAGTGCTGCCAACATTGTTGCAGAGGTTGAAGGGGTGGGGGGTCAGCCTATCAGTGCTCAGGCCATACACCGCACACTGCATCAAATTGTTCTTGTCGTCCCAGAAGGAAGCCTCTTCTAAAGATGATGCACAAGAAAGCCTGAAAACAGTTTGCTGAAGACATGCAGACTAAGGACATGGATTACTGGAACCATGTCCTGTGGTCTGATGAGACCAAGATAAACTTGTTTCAGATGGTGGCAAGCGTGTGTGGCGGCAACCAGGTGAGGAGTACAAAGACAAGTGTGTCTTGCCTACAGTCAGGCATGGTGGTGGCAGTGTCATGGTCTGGGGCTGCATGAGTGCTGCCGGCACTGGGGAGCTACAGTTCATTGAGGGAACCATGAATGCCAACATGTACTGTGACATACTGAAGCAGAGCACGATCCCCTCCCTTCGGAAACTGGGCTGCAGGGCAGTATTCCCACATGGTAACGACCCCAAACACACCTCCAAGACGACCACTGCCTTGCTAAAGAAGTTGAGGGTAAAGGGGATGGACTGGCCAAGCATGTCTCTAGACCAAAACCCTATTGAGCATCTGTGGGGCATCTTCAAACGGTAGGTGGAGGAGTGCAAGGTCTCTAACATCCACCAGCTCTGTGATGTCGTCATGGAGGAGTGGAAGAGGACTCCAGTGGCAACCTGTGAAGCTCTGGTGAACTCCATGCCCAAGGGGGTTAAGGCAGTGCTGGAAAATAATGGTGGCCACATAAAATATTGACACTTTGGGCCCAATATGGACATTTTCACTTAGGGGTGTACTCACTTTTGTTGCCAACAGTTTAGACATTAATGGCTGTGTGTTCAGTTATTTTGAGGATGACATCAAATTTACACTGTTATACAAGCTGTGCACTGACTCCTTTACATTGTAGCAAAGTGTCATTTCTTCAGTGTTGTCACATGAAAAGATAGAATAAAATATTTACAAAAATGTGAGGGGTGTACTCACTTTAGTGAGATACTGTATACTGCCGCAGGGCGGCCCGACTGCCCAAAATCACATACAGGTATGTGATTTTGTGCACAAGATCCAGGGGGCGCGCACACGCTGCCAGAGCGCCGCTCCCGCTGTGATTGCACAAAGCAGGAGCCAATCGGCAGGTCCGGCGGCCACGATGGATCGTTCGGAAGAAAGAAAGAACAGCGGTCTGCCTATATAAGCAAGGCCTGTCTGAGTGAAAAACAGAGATCTTAGCTGAAACACAGATTTCTCTTTTCCTCAAGTGCATTCATTCCTGCCACACAATTAGAAATCACTCATAGGGAGCACACTTAACCCCTTGATCGCCCCTGGTGTTAACCCCTTCCCTGCCAGTGTCATCTATAGAGTGACAGTGCATTTTTTAGCACTGGTCACTGTATTGGTGTCACTGGTCCCCAAAAAGTTTCACTTAGTGTCAGATTTGTCCGCCGCAATGTCGCAGTCCCACTAAAAAATCGATGATCACTGCCATTACTAGTAAAAACAATAAAAAAAAAAAAGTCCATAAAAATATCACATAGTTTGTAGACGCTATAACTTTTGCGCAAACCAATCAATATACACTTATATGTAATAGATAACATACTGGCCTAAATTGATAAAGACATTTGATTTTTTAAAGTTTTTATTGGAAATGTTTTATAACAGAAAGTAAAAAATATTGGGTTTTTTTTTTTCAAAATTTTTGGTCTTTTTTTGTGTATAGCGCAAAAAATAAACACTGCAGAGGTGATCAAATACTACCAAAAGAAAGCTCTATTTGTGGGAAAAAAGAACATACATTTTATTTGGGTACAGTGTTGCACGACCGCACAATTGTCAGTTAAAGCGACGCAGTGCCGTATTGCCAAAAATAGCCTGGTCAGGAATAGGGATGAGCCGAGCACCGCCGGTTCGGTTCGCACCAGAACATGCGAACAGACAGAAAATTAATCCGAACATTCGAACACCATTAAAGCCCATGGGACCCGAACATGAAAAATCAAAAGTGCTCATTTTAAAGGCTTATATGCAAGTTATTGCCATAAAAAGTGTATGGGGACCCAGGTCCTACCCTAGGGGACATGTATCAATGCAAAAAAAAAGTTTTTAAATCGATCGTTTTTTCAGGAGCAGTGATTTTAATAATGCTTAACCTCCCTGGCGGTATGATTATGTCAGATTTTTGCGTCTCATAGCGGTACATTTTTTTGCATGGAAATTTGGCGTTTTATATTGTAGGCCTGTAATTCTTAGGAATAACTCACTTAAGACAAGAGTCTAGTAAACATCCCGAGTATGATAACGTTTGAAAGAACGAAATCATAAATTATAAAAAAAAAATTATAATATAATAAATAACTATAAATAATTATTAAAAATAATAATAACATTTATTCAACAATATAGTCAAGTCAAAAACACTGAAATTTGCTCAGTTGCAGAATTGTCGCTGTCGTCACTTTCAGTGTCTGATGATGAATTTCCCCACTAATCAGTATCACTCAATTCTGCAAGTGATTCTTATTTACTATTGGTGTTTTCTAGCTGATCAAAAACCGCTTTTGGCGTAAAGGGATGCTTTTTTATGCCATGGACGTTCTCAAGTTTCCAGGCAGAAAGAATGGCATATATAATATAAAAGTGCATGCAGGGCACTGGGCAAAGCACTAGGGACAAAAGGGATGTGAAATGATTTGATACAGTAATGTAATCTTACAGATGTTCTATGTGTGTTTCACTTTTTGAATTTGCTGTCGGGCTCTGCCCCATGCGACGTGACGCTCCCAGGGAACGGAGCCTGGCACACAGAACATCGGGCGAAGGACATAGCCCGCAGGCACAGTGGGAGGACATTGCAGCATCCTAGGGACAAGGTAAGTAACTTTGCCTGTATCCTACGATGCAATCCCGAGTGTGACTCGGGGTTACCGCTATTTGTAATGGAAATTCACCCCGAGCCACACTCGGCAAAACCGCCAGGGAGGCTACAGCGAACAATAAAAATGAAATATTCCTTTAAATAATGTGCCTGGGGGGTCCCCTTAGTCTGCCTGTAAAAGGGCGCACCTCTGTGATGTTTAGAACATAGCCAGAGCAAAATGACATTTGTAAAGGAAAAAAGTCATTTTTTTTTTATATGGAACACTTCACGAATTTGCGTGTCATCCTTGCGAAAGGGCCCTGCTAATCTTCTCTGTATCGTTCCAATTTTAGTATATGTGCTGCCAAAGCAAGCACGGAAAAAAGTCATTTAAAATTGCTTCTGTAATGTATTGCCGGCTCTTGGCAATATACAAAAAAATCATGGAAAAAATTTGCATAGGGTCCACCCCCCCAGTCCATACCAGGCCCCTCGGGTCAGGTATGGATTTTAAGGGGAACTCCATGCCAAAATTAAAAAGAAATTTGACGTTGGGTCCCCCCTAAAATCCAAACCAGACCCTTATCCGAGCATGCAACCTGGCCGGCCAGGATAGGGCTCCTGAACCGTACCAGGCTACATGCCCTCAACATGGGTGCTTTGGGGCGGGGGGGGCTCTGTGCCCCCCACCCCAAAGCACCTTGTCCCCATGTTGATGGGGAAAAGAGCCTCTTCCCCACAAACCTGGGCTGTGGTTGTGGGGGTCTGCAGGGGCTGGGGGGCTTATCGGAATATGGAAGCCCCTTTAATAAGTACCCCTACTAATTCACCAAAAAGTGTCAAAAAAGAAAAAAAACCACAGGAGACAATTAGGGACAAGTCCTTTATTAAAAAAGAAAAATAATTAATCCACCATCAATCACGGCACGTGATGGACCCGAATAAAAAAGCAGCAACAGCTGCTCCTCCATGGGAGGGCTTCCACTGACTGAGCTTGCTTTGTTTTGACAGTTTATTTATAGTGAAGGGCGGGGCACCCGGTGACGTAATTGAGTGACCCGTCCCTCTGACGTCACATGACGTCAAAAGGGGGCGGGGTCACCTGTACATCACTGGGTGGCCCCATCCTTCACTATAAATAAACTGTCAAAACCAAGCGAGCTCAGACAGCGGCAGCCCTCCCATGGAGGAGGAGCTGTGCGCGCCGCCTGCGCATTATGCGTTATGGGGTGTTCGGCGGTGCCAAACTCGCACCGACCAAACCATAATGTTCTAAATTTGGGGATCTGGCGGGATCAGGCGAACAACGGAAGTTCGGCCCGAACTTATGCTCGGGACGAACCGTTCGCCCATCCCTAGTCAGGAAGGGGGTAAAACCTTTTGGAGCTGAAGTGGTTAAAGGACTATTTACTCAGCAAAGTGAATGTTCACTCAGTTTAGTAAATAGAATGAAGCTGTATTTACGTCAATCAATTCATCATGTGCTAGAAAAAAAAGCATTTCTTTTTATTTCAGTTGATTTAAAGTCAACACATCATCCTCTTATTTACCTTCTATTACTTTGCAAAATGAACATTCACTTTGTGATTGGCCACTCAGGCCTGAGCACTGCATTCTGGAGGCAGAGGAAAAGGTCACATGCTTCCCCATACCGGGAAGTGCCAAGTACAGCTTTGAAAGGCAAAAAAAGCAGTGGGGAACTGCAGGGAAGAGGAGTATAAATAAGCATAACCAGTTTCTGCCTGGCTCACGTATATTTACTGCTGTGAGCTGGCAGCGTAGCGCATATCACCGTCTATAAAAAGCGAAACAAGCACGCGTAGCTGGGGGGGGGAGCCGCGAACGATTGGTACAGCAGAAATGATGTAAACACGGCGGTTCTCACGGGACATGACAGTGATCTACTGATCCCTGTGATCGGGAACAGTTAGATCTGTCATGCCCCTGCCAGCCCAGCCCCCATACAGTTAGAACACGCTTAGGGAACACAGTTAACCCCTTGTTGCCCCCTGCAGGTTAACCCCTTCCCTGCCAGTGACATTTATACAGTAATGAGTGTTTTTTTTTTAGCTCTGATCACTGTATAAATGTCAACGGTTTCAAAAAAGTGTAAAAAATGTCTGATCTGTCTGGCACAATATCGCAGTCCTGATAAAAATCGCAGATTGTTGCCATTACCACTAAAAAATAAATAAATAAATTGTAAAAACATCATAAATTAATTCTCATGGTTTGTAAACGCGGCAACTTTTGCGCAAACCAATCAATCAATCAAATGCTGATTTTTTTTTAATCACAAATGTGTAGAAGTATATATATCGGCCAAAACTGATGAATAAATGTGTTTTTTTTTTTAAATTTATTATAGCAAAAAATAAAAATATTGTTTGTTTTTTCAAAATTGTCTCTATTTTTTTGTTTATAGTGGTGATCAGAAGTGACGTAGAGGTGATCAAATACCACCAAAAGAAAGCTCTATTTGTGGGAAAAAAAGGATGTCAATTTCGTTTGGGTACAACATTGCACGACCGCCCAATTGTCAGTTAAAGCAACAGTGCCGAATAGCAAAAAGTACTCTGGTCATTAAGGGGGTAAATCCTTCACGGGCTGAAGTGGTTAAAGTTTGCTTTATAGTTGTTTAATAGTATACAGTATATGTTATTCTCTGGTTTTTATTTTTTTTTTTCATTTCTCGTTAGATGGCATCTGTTTGAACTAAGTAAGAAGCCTCAGACAGACATAAAATAGTAAATGGATTTTCTGGCCTATTAGAAGGTATACACGGAAGATAGTTTTCAATCTCCAAATTATTGTAGTGGAAAAACAAATAAAAGGCACTGAAACGGAACCAATGACGTTTTACAAGAACAGCTGTTAAGAAATCAAAAGAAAACAATTATTACATCACTGGCTGTATAACTACTAAAACAGTAGAGCGTTGCTGCATGTAACTAGTCTTTGTTATTGATGATGTGTTTACAAGTTGTTCAACATATGAAGCAGCTTCTCTTATGAAATACTGTATAATAAGCCAAATGTTTTCTCAACGTGAGTGCAGGACAGTAGATAAAGGAAGCTAAACTTGTTTATTAGTAAAAAATGACGTTGCATAAACTCTATAATGTAGTGTGCATAAAAAAATTATGTATAATTTCATACACTGTGGTAAATACCATGATATATAAAGTGCATAGCTATAGTGCAATCCATCTACAAGTGTAAGTGAATAACTCTCAAAATATGTGACAGTTCATATTCCAGTGGTGGTGTGTCTGAACGATCACTTATTCCCAAATATAGCGCTTCTCAAGTGAACATATATAAACTTTGTGGTGTGTTTTGCTCCTTGTTACACCTCTGTGCTCACAGAACTCTCACCTTAGTGAGTAATCAAATGCGCTCTTTGATTACAAAGAATCTGTGGGTGATGTTCCAGCAGTCCTATTGATGCTTAGGGCGATGTTCCACCAGTCCTGGCCTGGTTCCTGGTCTTTCTAATGCGTTTAGAGGTGGTAGGAGATTCCCTTGTTATGGTCACTTTCAGGCTCAGTCCACCACGCAGCATTCAAATACTGAAGTAAAGCAAAGTGACCTCCCATTGTGTAATAGTTTAACCACTTCACCCCGGCAAGGATTTCCCACTGTAGGACCAGAGCCCTTTTTGCGATTCGGCATTGCGTCGCTTTAACTGACAACTGCGCGGTCGTGCATCATTGTATCCAAACATAATGTAATACTGACATAAAAGCACACGCATAGGTTGGACTTGATGGACTTGTGTCTTTTTCCAACCTCATGAACTATGTAACTATGCAATAAAGACTTTAACCACTTGCCGACCGCCGATCGGCAATTGACGGCGGCAAAGTGGCTCTGTAACGCGGATCGCCGTCATATGACGGCGGCGGCGCGCGCGCGCTCACTGTGTTCGGGGAGGGCCAGGGAGCGGGTGCGGCGGCTTCGATTGCCGCCGGCTACCCGCGATGGCCCCCCCGGAGCGAAGGAACGGAGGTCCGTGTATGTAAACACGGACCTCTGTTCTGTGAAGGAGGAAGGGCTGTGATCACAGCCTTCCTCTACACGGAGGCTGTGACCACTTCCCTTCCCCAGCTAGGGCAGTCCCCCCACAGTTAGAACATGCCCAGGGAACATACTTAACCCTTAGAGCGCCCCCTGCAGGTTAACCCCTTCACTGCCAATGGCATTTACACAGTAATCAGTGCATTTTTATAGCACTGATCGCTGTATAAATGCCAATGGTCCCAAAAAAGTGTCAAAATGGTCCGACATGTCCGCTGAAATATCGCAGTACCGCTAAAAATTGCAGATCGCCGCCATTAATAGTAAAAAATAAAAAAAAATAAAAACCCCAAAAATGAATTCTCATCATCCGTAAACGCGACCACTTTTGCGCAAACCAATCAATAAACGCCGATTGCGTTTGTTTTTATCGCAAATATGAGGAAGAATATAAATCGGCCAAAAACGGTGAAAAAAAATTTTTTTATATTTTTTTTGGATTTGTATTTTAGCAAAAAGTAAGAAATTTGTTTTTTTTTTTTGCAAAATTGTCGCTCTTCTTTTGTTTATAGCGGCGATCAGAAATGACGCAGAGGGGATCAAATACCACTAAAAGAAAGCTCTATTTGTGGGAAAAAAAGGACGCAAATTTTGTTTGGGTACAACGTCGCACGACCGCGCAATTGTCAGTTAAAGCGGCGCAGCGCCGAATCGCAAAAAGGGCTCCGGTCCTAAAGCTGGAAATCCTTCCGGGGCTGAAGTGGTTAAGAAATCCAAACACTACTAGGCTCTACTTCTCTGGAATATAAATGATCTAAATAGTTGTCTGAATAAAATGTCAAAAATATTGTTGGCGATAGTAAATATAAGGCATCGATCATTTCCCAAACAGTAGTGATGTATATAAGAGGTCCCCATACAAGTGGCAGAGGGACCCTCACACAGTGATTAAAAATAACCAATATCCATAAATTAATATGATGAATATACAATTCTATCAAAGAAATATAAAATGCATCAAGAGGACCAAAACATTATAACAATATATATATATATATATATATATACAGTGTATATATATATATATATATATATATATATATATATATATAC
>BLSH010054780.1:213939-241121 GCA_018402905.1 Glandirana rugosa | reverse complement strand
AAAAATTATAACAATATATATATATATATATATATATATATATATTGATGCAACATCGCTCTTGCTACCAGAACAACGGTATGGTTGGGATCTATCAACCTTAAAGTGACCCTCTTAATAAATGTTGTGATTTTAAACTACTACACCATGGGAGGACACTTTTCTTTACTTTAATATGTGAATGCTGTGCGGTGGACGGAGCCTTAAAGGCACCGTAACAAGGGAATATCCTAACACCATCAAGTCCAACCTATGTGTGTGCTTTTATGTCAGTATTACATTATGTTTGGATACAATGACACAGGACCGCGCAGTTGTCAGTTAAAGCGACGCAATGCCGAATCGCAAAAAGTGCTCTGGTCCTACAGTGGGAAATCCTTCCTGGGGTGAAGTGGTTAAACTATTACACAATGGGAGGTCACTTTGCTTTACTTCAATATTTGAATGCTGCGTGGGGGACTGAGCCTGAAAGTGACCATAACAAGGTAATCTCCTACCACCTCTAAACGCATTAGAAAGACCAGGAACCAGGCCAGGACCAGTGAAACATCGCCCTAAACATCAATAGGACTGCTGGAACATCACCCACAGATTCTTTCTTGGATTTTTTTTTTTTGTACCCTTCTCCTGACTGATACCTTTTAACAATGAGATCCCTCTGATGCTTTGGAAGCTCTCTGAGTACCATGGATTTTGCTGTAGGGTGTGTCTAAGAAAATGTCAGGAAAGACCTACTAGAACATCTGAACTTTATTTGGGGTTCATCAGAGGCACTTTAAATTGGGCCAGGTGTGTACCGACTCCTAGTTAACATGAGTTTGGATGGGATCGCTTGATTCTGAACACAGCTACATTTTAGTTTTTTAGTTTTACTCCCCCCCCCCAAAAAAAAAGATTTCAGTTTCTTTTTCAATTGAGTTATACCATTTATAGGTCGCATTAAAGGTGGAAAAAGTTCTGAAATTATTTATCTTTGTCTCATTTTTTTACATCACAGAAACCTGACATTTTAACAGGGGTGTGTAGACTTTTTATATCCACTTTATATGCACACTTTTTGTTGAGACACACTTTCCACACAGTACAAAATGTTATATTAGATCCCTTTAAGTCTCTTCCAAGGTCCCATTTTGTCTTAATATGATCCTGCTTATGGAGTCTAAAAACACAAAGTCCTGAACTCCATTAGTTCCCAGATTGAGTATTTCAAGGTTCAATCAAGGCCAAAAGGAGATTAGTAAATGCACCAATCTCTCTGCTTGTCATTGATGAAGACAATGGAGAGGCTGGTGCTCACTCATCTCTGACCTCTGGTGAGCCCATCAATGGATCCACTTCAGTTTGCCTACCAACCTGGCATTGGCGTGGAAGACGCAGTCATCTTCCTCCTAAATCGGGCTACTTCACACCTGGAAAAGGATGGGAGCACTGTGAGAGTCATGTTTTTTGACTTCTCTAGTGCTTTTAACACCATCCAACCTGCGCTCCTGAGGGATAAGATGGTGCACATGGGAGGGAACCATCATCTGTCTGCCTGGATACTGGACTACCTCACAGACCGACCACAGTATGTGAGGACTCGTGACTGTGAGTCTGACATGATTGTCTGCAACACTGGAGCCCCCCAGGGAATGGTTCTTGCCCCGTTTCTCTTCACCATCTATACTGCAGACTTCATGTTTAGCTCAGCAACCTGTCACCTACAGAAGTTCTCTGATGACTCTGCCATTGTCGGTCTGATCACGAATGATGATGACAGAGAGTACAGAGGACTTATACAGAACTTTGTGGACTGGTGCCAACAGACAAACCAAAGAACTGGTGGTGGATTTCCGTAGGCACAAACACAGTTCATCATTTCCATTGGTAAATATTCAGGGAAAGGACATTGTGAGAGTGGACTCTTACAAATACCTGGGTGTTCACCTAAACAACAAACTGGACTGGACAGACAACACTGAGGCAATTTATAAGAAAGGGCAGAGCAGACTCTTTCTGCTGAGGAGACTAAGGTCTTTTGGAGTGCAGGGAGAGCTACTGAAGACCTTTTTTGACTCTGTGGTGGCCTCAGCCATATTCTATGGTGTGGTCTGCTGGGGCAGCAGCATCTCTACTGCAGACAGGAAGAGGCTGGACAAGCTGATCAGGAAGGCCAGCTCAGTCCTGGGGATTCCCTTGGACACTGTACAGGAGGTGGGAGAAAGGAGGATGGTAGCAAAACTATCATCATTGCTGCAGAATGCCTCTCACCCCCTGTATGAAACCGTTACCTCGCTGAGCAGCTCCTTCAGTGACAGATTGTTACATCCTAAGTGTCTGAAGGAGCATTATAGAAGGTCTTTTCTCCCTGCTGCTATTCAACTTTACAATCAAAGCTGCTCCCAGTGAACCATTAACCATAATACACACTGTTATTACTTTTTAACTGTGTAATAGTTACTGTTATTACTGTTTTACTGTGTAAAATACTACCTGTGTGCAATATCACTTGCAATACGTGCAATATTACCTGCAATACGTGCAATACCACCTGTGTGCAATACTACCTGCAATACATACTTTTTCCTCATTTGTAGTTATACATCGTGTTGTGTATATACTTGTATACTATAGTATGTCTATTGTCTATTGTTTTATATATTTGCATTTATTTTTTATTTTTTCATGCTGCTGTAACAAAGAAATTTCCCCAATGTGGGACGAATAAAGGTTTATCTTATCTTATCTTATCTTATCTTATCTTATCTTATCTTATCTTATCCTATTTCGATTTGAAAGCCTATAGTGAGAACAGCAACAGAGTGAGAATGGCCTGGCACAGGCATGGCAACAATGCAGCTGTGAGTTCCCCAAATATGAATATGTAGCTACCCGGATCAAATCTCAGATGAAGGCCAAGCTTTGAAATAAAGCAAGCTAGTCATACGTTTGTTTTAAGCCATTGACTTCTGTTACATATTACCGCTATTTGTTGTCATGCAGCCTGCTAGCATGTCATACAAAGGTGGTAGGTTATGGGAGGTTAGATGTCAACCTCAGTAGGAACAGTAGAGAAGAGAGAGAAAAAGCTACAGAAAGAAAAACGTGGAAGGAGACACCAGCACTTACATCAATCAACAGTGCTGATATCAGGTTGCCTCTATAGCTTTCTTCCTAACTGGGTCATCAGTCTTCCCATCATAACGGTTGTGTCAAGTACTGTTTCCTTTCATTTAAACCTCCTGCAGTGGCATGGGTAGCATGCTTAGATATGCCAAATTAAAAGTGAATCATATTACCTGGCAATACGTAGATAACAAATACTAGGGTAAAAAAGACCATTTCTTAGTTACTCAGATACCAAAGTAATAGTATGAAACATATTTCCTTTTAAACGGGATAACCTTTTGTTCTACAGTACTGTATATTTAACTATGTCTATCCATAAACACAGGTTCTGTCAATTCAACAAAACAGCAGCTATAAACAGTTTATAACTTGCATGTTTGCTTGAATGACTTTGAGTGAGGCTAAAAAGGTATTCAAAACACAGGACATTATTATTGTTAATGTATACAAGTGTTTCTTTTTATCATTACCAGAAACCATGGACATTATGGTACACTTCTGTTGGAAAAGATACTGAATTTACCCATATGTGCATCTTTAGATGAAAAACTGCCAGTCCATCCCAGCCATGCCCTTGTAAATCAATCAGAATAAGTACTTACCTTATATCCAGATGAATGCAGATTCCTCACTAACTGGCCTTTTTAGGTGTGGCTAGTGTTTGCATCCTGTGGAGAATCAGCAACCTTTGAGAGTGCACAATGGGTGACCTGGATATGCAAAATAATAGCCATCTCCATCCTAAACTGGGTATGTGGTACTGGGACAGTTTTTCTGTGCAAGTGGAAATGGAGCATGAGCACTGTTTAGGGTCTGCCAGTGGTCCACAGTAAATGCACAATGCCTGACCCTGGACAGGCCATATTGAACGTGCGCTCATACCTGCATCTGTGGTGGTCATTAACTAATCAAAGTGCTTCCACCTTAATGGCATCTCTTTACCTGGAGGCCACGACAACACTTTGTTTACACTGATGCCTATTTGCGGAAGGTCCTGGCTGAACCCCTGGGACACACTAGACTACGGCTCTGGGTGAGCGATTTTGTTTCTCTAGATTCTCCATTTTTCTCTGAGTTTCTTTTCAGTGCTGTCTAGGCATTTAGATTTAATTCCTTTCCAAACTTTCCCCTTTCTTTTCCTTTTTCAAGGGCTGCCGGTCTAGCACCTTTATCCTTTCTTTTTCCCCTCCCTTCCTTTCTTTGTCACTCCCTCTACTCTACCTCTTGCAGTTATGTAACACATTACTTACAGTCCTATGCTGTTACCTTACCTGTAGATCTGATCCCTTGGTGATTCACTCCCCTGATGCATTTTTTCTGGCCTTTAGGGTCCTTTGAGTGACTCCAGTATATTTTACCATTACTCACTTTATATAGTTGCCTCTATGTTTCCATGTTTGTATGCATTTGTTGGAAGCGCTATCCGTTGCCTTCATCAGGGATATCTATGTCTTGTCGGCTGATAACTGATTTGCATTTTATTTGATGTCTATGGCTTGTCAGCTGCTAACCAAATTGAAGTTTGTTTTATTTTAATATTTTTGTATGGGCATTATTGCTAAGCAGATTCTGATGTCTACCCACCACAACTGAACTCTGGTTATCTTTGTACCCATTTATGCTTACTCTGTGATGTTTTTGTGACTCTGTGATGTTTTTGTAGGCAATGTGCTGGTTGCTAAGTTTAATTTTTTTTTTGTCACCAAATACAACATATTGATGAGAGTCTTTAAAAAGAATGGGGGGGGGGGTCTCAGAGACTGTGTATATGAGAGGATTTAGCCTTCAGGAGCCAAGGGCTGATTCATCCAGCAATATTTCCTTATTTTATAGTCAAGGATAATACATGCTTCTTAGAAATATCAGTGTATATTACTTTATAATGTGCTTTTAGTTTATATTGTTGAGAAACAGTGTTTTAAATAATTACCTGTGGCATTATTTGTTAATGCTATTATTTTTTAGTCTAGTACAGAGATCTCCAAACAGTAGCCCGGGGGCTGGATGTGGTCCTTTGCTTGCCCTTGGGGCATCATTCCATCCACTGGCACCAACAATTGGGCATAACACCTGTTGCTGACACCAACAATGGGGCGCTATTCCTCTTAATGACACCATCAAAATGGTACAATTCCTCCCACTGACACCAATGGTGGGGCACAATTCTTGCCATTGACATCAATGATGGGGCACAATTTCTTCCATTGACAGCAATGATGGAGCGCTATTCCTCCCATTGATACCATCAAAAGGGAACAATTCCTCCAGCTGACACCAACAAAAGGGCAAAATTCCTCCCACTGACACCAACGATGAGGCAGAATTCCTTCCATTGACACCAAAAATGGGGCACTATTCCTCCAACTGACACCAACAATGGGGCAGTATTCCTTGGGCACAAGTTCTCCCACTGTCACCAAAGACAGGGTATTGTTTATTCCCACTGGATGCCAGGACATTTTCTACTACATTTTCTACTCCCACTGGCCCTAGTCCAGCCCCCTAAAGCCTGAAGCACAGTAAACTTGCCCTTTGTTTAGAAAGTTTGGAGACCCCTGGTTTAGTAGATCTCCATAGGATGTTCTGAATGTTATCAGCAAAGGAAATGCAACGAAACGTGAAAAAGAAAAGTTTCGTATTGTGCCCCACTGCAATGTTCAAACAGTAGAAATACTTCTTGGTTTATTGCATCATCTGAAATATTGTGTCAGAATAAATTTGTCTGACACAACTTGGTTCATAAAGAAAGTGAAAGAGCAATGTGTCATGTTTTATTCACAGTCACGTTTTATATGTTGTATTGCTTTATTGTGCATTGTAAAGCAGTTGTGTGTCAATTATTGTTAAAGGGTATTCGGTTTAGAATAAAAGATTTCCATCTGCTGTTTGCATGCACCTAGCATAAGTTCTGAGTCATGTTCAATTTCGGTATTTTTTTACTTCATCATCCAAATTGTCTATCGTAGAAATACAGCTGTGTTGTATGTTACACCACAATTAAACTTTTTATTTAACAAACCTCAAAAGGAAAAAAACTGCACAGACGGTTCAGGACATTTGAAGACAACAAATAAAGAAAAAGTGATCCCGGCCTACTTTTCACAGCTGAATGTCTATTCTTGTGGTTGTTTTTCAAATCATGTGGAGTATTTATCCTAAACACAGACAGTACATTAAGCATATTTTCAAAATATAAATGATGTGAGACTGGCATGTTTGAAAATACAAAAAGACAAGGTCATAATGGAACACTACTTTGTCATAAGAACAGACAAGCAAACCAATTCTGGCTAGGTGGAATTTGTACCAAATCAAGAAGATAGTGATTTGGAATGTACAACATGACTTTTGTATAATTTTGTTTCTGTCGTTCTTAAAAATCTTTAATAGAAATAAAGTTTAAAAAAATGTGAGCGTTTTTTTATCAAAAGTTTGCACATCTTTTAAGTTCTGGTGCTGTTCATCAGGTTTCCCATAGGGTATTCCTATGGAAAGCATGATCCTTACTGGCCTTGCATAGCCTTTTGTGTGCCTGCAACTTCCCACAGCCTCCACATCAGATGGAGTTGTATCACCATTGGGTATAACCATTTAAAAAAGAACCAGCAAGAGCACAACCGATCCTGTTGTTTAGATGCCCAGAAATTGTCAGTAATTATTATCACTGCTAAGTGCATCAGTCACAATGTGTGTAGAGCTGCTCTTTACATGCTTTAATGTCATCATCATCACCAGCCACAGTATCATGGTTAGGGGTCAGGCTTGGCGATCAGTAGCTATAGCGATAGAGAGGCTCCCACAGACCAACAGAATAGATATACAAGCAGGTCATCCTGGTGGATGACGCAGACTCATCTGGGGTGTGGGGTCTAAACACTAACCGATATTCACCAGAGCTCCTGATGGGTTTTGCTGTGTTTTATTACCAGGGCACAGTCCTCAGGATCGCTCTCCAAGAGGTGAACAAGCCAGGGACCAGTAGCAGATATAGCAGGTAGAGATCAAGCAGAAGTGAAGACAGTAAACAAGTTGAAGGTTGGTAACTAGTGGTTACAGATTGACATCAAGCAAAAGCATAGTCAAGGAACAAGCCAAAGATCAGTAATAAATGGTTGCAGGTTGAGGTCAAGCAGAAGTGTAGTTGAGAAACAAGCCAAAAGTCAATAAGGAGAGAAGGTGAGGGTGGCAACAGGAGTGACAAGATATTGGCTGGAGAGTGCACAACAATCTGGCAAACAGGAAGTGCAAAAGCATGGCTTAAATTGGAAGTTCATGGGAGGAGCAAAGAGTTCAACATTCACCAGAAACAAGGGTCAATCCAGTTAGTGATAATCTAATGATGAAGCCGCTATCGCTTACCCACTAGCTTAAATACAAATGAATATAGCTAATAGACAGTGCTTGCTATTACTGACAATATAGATATATATTTTTTTTGGATCTTGCACGATTGAGTCTCCCCAAGTGGCAGATATCCTTACTACAACCCAAGTCCCCTTGAATGAATAGAGGCCTTGGCTGGGGTTTGAGCCACAAGCAATATTGATCTTCCTTAATAGGAGGTCAACATAACCTGGTAAGCAAGCACTTTGTAAGGTGAAGGCATTCACTAAGGATCACGTACCCTTTCTGGTGACGGATGGTGTATCTACAGTGTTTCTGAAGGACTCTGGTTTATCACGTTTGGACTTTCTTTTCAGTTATTTTTCAACATTTATCGCCAGCTACTTATTTCCTTTTTTTGGTTTTAGCACAACTCTATAACGGAATATATTTGGTACTGTGTGTGTCTCACGGGAGAGTTGCTGTTTTAGGAGTTTACATTTCATGAAAACAGTGCAGTTTTTACTTTCTGATATATATACAAAATTGTGCTAAGAATTATTGTAGTGCCATGTTAAATAATGTAATTCATAATAAACCCAATATATAAAAAAGGTGTTGAATTAATATGCTCAGTCCAATTAAACATACCATTCCTGCATAATCCCAACAAAAAAAGTTCATAGAACATGAAGAAAAGTGCGTGATGGTAAAAACAACTCTTCCCTCTCCATGATATTCCACCTTGTGCACTTGTGTAACAATCCAAACTCACCAGAATCCAATGCCTCCCTTGTTATACATCAAGAGAAGTCAACTGCGCTTTAGTCGTCACCCCACAACCTTTGCGGGTCTCCTAATTGGCCTCTTCTATGGATATCCTTTTCATCAGGATGCTTGAGTGTGTGTCCTGTTATCTCTGTTAAGCAAGAGGGTTCAATAGAGGAAGAAGGAAAGGAGTCCTCTCATAGCGTGAAAACCAATTATTATTTTATCAAAAGTCACTTTATAAAAAGCCACTTACATTCAAAGGCAATTGTCCGGTAATACAAAACAATGAGGAAGCTGCCTGGCTCTCGGCTTGCATTCTACCCGGACTGGAAATCGTGCACCGAAAGTTCCGCTTGATGTGTTGTGTCATGAAGATTTGACATCTTCAGAAGCAGCACTTTACATTTTCCTTGCATTTGATTGGGTATCCTTTGCAGTGAAGTGAAGCTGCGCCTCATTACTAAGCTCTGGAGCAACTGTACTTACTAAGTGCACAGTCCATTTTAAAATCAACCCCAATGTGTATATTTTCTCCTCAAAGTAAAAATGCCAAATTAAGCAGGATAATTTTTTTTTAACATAAAGTTTATTTATTTTTTGTAACAAAAACAATCATACAGCAGTGGTACATTCTCACTGGGTAGCTACATTGGCATTGTCATAGCAGTAGTCAACGGACAGGCAAACCAACAGGACAGGTCTGAAAAACATTGGTACTGAAAGTGGGTGACATAATCATTGACATAGATAATATACATTGTGGACCTAGGGAAACGGGTCTCAGGTAGGGAAGCAACAGATCCTGGGTTTCAGTCAGGACTGCAGGGAAGAGAGGGAAAGGAGGATGGGGAAGGGAAGGGAGGGGGGGAAGAAGGAAGGGAGAGAGGAGGTGGGATCTTGGACGAGAGAGGAAGGGGAAGAAAGCTGCTCAAATCACAGTTTCAAGGAAATCTCATCACACTGTAGGGTTACTGTATCTAGCTCCCCATTAGCTTTCCAGACCCTACTCCAGAGTCAGCTGCCTCTCCTCGACCCATGCCGCCCAGATTTTGTCAAACTTTGTAGGACAGTTGTGTCCCATATACGAGTTTGTATAGGGGTAATGCTGCGTTAACCAGGTTTTTCCACTGCTGGACTGTTGGGGGGAGCTCCTTATTCCATTGAAGAAGGATCGCTTTCCTGGCATAGAAGGCCGTGTAGAATATGAACAGTTTTTTAGCCGAGGAGGTTTCCAGGTTATCACAAATTCCCAGTAACAGATGTTTGGGGTCTACTGGTACCTGAATTTGAGCAATCGTATTAATGTCACACACCACTGCTTCCCAGAAAGAGCGCAGCCTCGTACACTGCCACACCACATGAAAGAAGGTGCCTTCTTCCATTTTACATCGGCGGCATGGGGGCTTCCGCGTGGACCTCTGTGGATCAGATTCCTCAGTTCGCCATATGATCCCAGCAACGCCGCCTCCAGAGTGGACGCTGGGTTAGCCGGCTCCTCCGCTAACCACCATTTGACTGTCAGTAAAACCGCCGCCCAGTAATATTTAGTAAAATTCGGCGGGGCTAGGCCCCCTAGCATAATAGGTAGTTGCAGAGTGGCGTTAGCCAATCTGGGGGTTCCACCTTTCCAGATAAACTATATGATTTTTTGAAAAAATTAGGTGGGGATGGGAATTGGGGTAAGCCTTAAAAGGAATGTGAATTTTGGAAGGATAGACATCTTTATTAAATTAATTCGGCCTACCGGAGTGAGAGGCAGCAACCACTAAGCTGCACACCTCCGACTCAGGAGATCCACCACCGGGGTCAGGTTTAGGGGGTGAACTGCGAGAGCTCACCGTGTATCATCACCCCAAGGTATTTAAACTGTAGGACTGTCCGTAATGGGGTATCCATCGGGAGTACTGTCGCAGACAAGGGTAGTTGGAATAGGACCGATTTATTCCAGTTAATGCGTATCCCGGAATAATCTCCAAATTTATCAATGAGTGTCAGGGCCGCTGGCAGTGAAGTTGAGACGTCCCTAAGGTATAAAAGGGTGTCGTCGGCATAAAGTGATATCTTCTCCTGAACCTTCCCCACCGGAATGCCCCTAATCACGAGAGAAGCCCTAAGTCTGATCGCCATGGGCTTCATAGCCAGTGCGAAAAGGGTGGGTGACAGTGGGCATCCCTGCCGAGTGCCGCGGTGGAGGGGGAAGGAGGAAGATAGGGTAGAGCCAGTTCGCACTCTGGCCGTACAAGGCCTGAACCCAAGAGAAAAACCTGGGGCCGAAACCAAATCAACGCAAATCAACCTCCCACAGATAGGTCCACTCAACCGAATCAAATGCTTTTTCAGCATCCAGGGAGGCCACTACGTCAGTACAAGTAAGTGATTCCGTCAAGGTCAGGACCGTGTACAGTCGCCTGAGGTTGATGTCCGTCCCCTTCCCAGGCATAAATCCCATCTGGTCATCTCCAATCAGTTTGTGAATGACTCCATTGACCCTCCCAGCAAGAACCTTGGCAAGGATCTTCACATCTGCATTGATCAAGGATGTAGGCCGGTAGGAGGTATACTCCTCCGGGTCCTTGCCGGGTTTGTGTAGCACCACAATGATTGCTTCCGCCATGGAGGGTGGAAGGGAGCCACTCTGTAGAGCCGTCAAAAGGGTGTCATTTAATTTCGAAGTCAATTTCTCTCCATACTGCTTATAAAATTGTGGGGGAGGCCATCCGACCCCGGGGTCTTCCCCGCCTGTAGGGAGCTAAGGCCCTGTTGTATTTCCTGGAGAGTAATGGGGCTGTCCAGTCCGTCGCTGTCCTCTGAATGGAGGGTGGGAAAGTCAAGTTGGGATAAGTAAGAAGTCATGTCTGTCTATGAGTATTCTACTTTGGAAGAGTACAGGGCCTTGTAGTATGCAGCGAATTGGTAATTTATGGCCACTGGGTCTAATAGTAGGGTGCCGTCCTCACCTCGTATGCGTGCTATATTGGCCACACGGTGCTGTTCCCTTGACAGCCATGCCAAGAGTCTGCCGGTCATTTCCCCCTGCTCGAAGATACGCTGTGATTGCGCCAGCTGACTCTTCTTAGCTTTTTGAACCCGAAGGAGTATTACCTCTCCGTAGGCAGCCTGCATGTCAAACGGGAAACGGGGTTATTAGAGGAAACATACCGGGATTCTAAGGATTGTGCTTTTGCCTCAGCTTCCTCTACCGTAATGGCAGTATCATGACAGACAGGAGTTATAGTGGCTTGATAGCATCCCCTTATGAATGCCTTGAAGGCATCCCAGACCATCTCCCTGGGGGCGGACCCTGCGTTAATGGCCCAAAATTCAGAGTTGTGTTTCCTGATTTTGATCTCTATGGTGGGGTCAGAGATCCAGTAACGAGACAGGCGCCACAGGCGCTCTGAAGGAGGCGTAGCAGTCTGGAAGTCGCAAAGCAGCGGTGCGTGATCAGATATACCCCGTGGGAGCATCGTGATCTCCTTAACCTTAGACGACAGTCCAGCACTGATGAACAGCAAATCTATACGGGACATTGCGTTGTAGGAAGCAGAGTGACAGGTAAAGG
This sequence comes from Glandirana rugosa, assembly GCA_018402905.1. Taxonomy (NCBI): domain Eukaryota; kingdom Metazoa; phylum Chordata; class Amphibia; order Anura; family Ranidae; genus Glandirana; species Glandirana rugosa. The sequence continues at coordinate 229,357 of BLSH010054780.1, read as the reverse complement.
CCCTGACATTGGGGTACTTCCACCACCATACATCTGTTAGTCCATGCACAGACGCCCAGTGGGACAGCGTGGAGTCAGTGGACAACCCTGGAGGCAGCTTATCTAGGTTCAGGAGCATATTAAAATCTCCCGCTATCACCACATTGTCAGTAGGGAATTCCAAGAGAACAAAGGTCAGGAGTTTCAATGCGGATAGTTTCCCCGGGGGGGGCAAATAAATTCCCAATATAACCATTTCAGTCGTATCAATAACCATGTGAAGTAGGACATACCTTCCCTCCAGGTCAACCCTAACATCCAGAAGTTCAAACACCAGGGATTTGTGAATCAGGATGCTAACTCCTCTGGCATAGCCAGAGAAGGTGGCATGGTAGTAGTGGCCCACCCAGGGTTTCTTAAGGCAGAGTACCCTGCTACCCACCAAGCGGGTCTCTTGCAGTATACAAATATGCGGGTTATATTTCTTAAGGTAAGTAAACACTATGGATCTTTTAACTTTATCATTAAGACCCCTGGTGTTCCAGGAAATGATTTTCAGGGGGGGCCATTGCTCTTGCTGAAAAATAGGAGGATTAATATGGAAAGAGATGAACCCATGACCCGGAGGTAGGCACAGTCCCCCACCACGCATATAAAGTGTCCGTCTAGCGGACAGTACTGATAGGGATATATAGCCCGAGAAAAGAGGACCACTGCTGGTGAAAACATACAATTGAAAACACATAACACCCCATCCCCTCCCGCCCGGAACATCCGTATACCAAACCGCGGAGTGCTTGGATCCCAACCCAACAGATAAAAACATATTTACATATAGTAGGAACTACTGCTACGGGAGCAAGTGGCAAAGGTAACCATCCCAAACACCAGCGGACCGTGCCTCAGGGCAGCCCGCGACGGCACACCATATACCTGCAGAATAAAGGGATTATAACGATTCAGGGGTACAAATGGACACCTAACACAGGTTAGGGGCATAGACTTAGTTGCAAACTGAAGAAGTCTAACAGTCCCGACTGCACATTATCCAGGAGAAACTCCAGCAAGCCTTTAGGAGGTCCACTGACCCCCCCCCCCACATGGCACCAACGGTCAAGGGGTGCTAGGTAGCATCTCCATTAGGCTGTCCGGGTGAGGGTTTCACCATATCAGATTCCCGCCAAAGGTGCGTGCAAGTGCCAGCATGGGGTCAAGGGGTCTGTGCAGCAGCATCTCAGTGAGGGCTACTGCACCACTCCGCATGGGGTATAAATCAGCCTCTGGATTCCATGGGGAGGCTGGGGGAAGGGGGGCAAAACCGAACAACTAAGGAAAGCATAGTATAGGTCCCCAAAAAAAACCTGGCCTGCAGTAGATATGTTAGGAGTGGCAGACATGCTGTTTGGGTGCTCCAGTCAGAAAAAAAGAAAAATTCACAGTCATGTAGAAAGGAGTATGAAAGCAGAGAGGTATAAAGTGTACTTATCGTGGACCCAGTAGAGTATCGAGCCACTGAGAGGCATCCTCCGGGAAAGTGAAGTATCGAGTTGTTTCACCATCTACCACCCTCAGACGGGCAGGAAACAGCATGCTGTATTTAAGGGCACGTGTACGGAGTTGGGCCTTGACATGGTCAAAGGTTCTGCGTTGCCGCTGAGTTTCCACTGTGTAGTCCGGGAATAACATTAGCCAGGTATTCTCGAACCTCAGCTCCTTCAGCTTCCTCAGCATCAGGTCTCGGTCTCTGAAGTCCAACAGCCAAAAAATAAAGGTGCGCAGCGGAGCACCCTGCAGCCTCTGAACCGGCAGCATCCGGTGGGCCCGCTCCACCATGAAGTGGGGAGAGAAGGGGGCCCAAGGAAAGAGGGTGCGTAATAGTTGTTTCGTGTACAGCACCGGATCCTGTCCCTCAGCTCCGTCCGGCAGCCCCACCAGCCGCAGGTTGTTTCTGCGGCTGCGATTCTCGCTGTCCTCCACTCTAGCCTCCAAGGCCTTCACCTTCACCTGGAGTGTATGAATAGAGGCATGGTGGTCTCTCACCCTCTCCTCTGAGTCTCCGATTCGGCGCTCCATCTCCTGCAGGCGGTCGCAGGCCTTGTCCATATCTCTCCCCAGGAGCCCGAAGTCGGTCTGCAGGGTTTCAATTTTAGTAGTCAGGGTAGTCTGGCAACCCGCTATGGCCTGCATGAGCGCTGCAAAGCGGTCCTCTGGCAGCAGCTCAGGATCCCTGAAGGCCGTCTACGTTGCCATATTTAGTAGGCCCAGCGGGACTCGCTTCTTCGGCTGTTGAGGGGATTTATTAGCACTTGTGCCCTTACGCCGGAGCCGGAGTTCCCCTTTCACATGCCCGAAAGGTCACCAAGACAGACCGGTGTCCAGTGCAGCGAACAGGTCACACTTTAGCCGGATAAGTTGCTGGTGTGCCGCGGAGCTCAATCCCAAACGTCTGTTCAAGCTGCCATCTTGGCCACGCCCCCTAAGCAGGCTAATTTAGGTGTATAACTTTTACGTTGCAATTTTTTTTTCTTTTTGCTGTGGTGCATTGGTGCATTCACTCTGACTTGCGTGTCCAGCCAGATGACGCACATTTATCAGTCCTACAAGTCATGGAAGCTCTTTATTAAGAATCTGGCAAGTAGTCCACAAATTGCCCATCACTGAAAACATATATTGCTCTGTATTGCCACTATATGTTCCTGCTCCTAAAAAATGTGCTATTTAAAAAGTAAGATATTGGCAATCTGCAGGATAGATTAGAGACTGACCAGAGAGAAAACACTTTGATGCAGTTGGCCAGCTTAAACATATATTGCAATATATGCAAATTAAGAATCCCTGTTTTTTTGGCAATAGTTAGCAATGAATATGTAAGAGTTAATATGCATTTACAAAATAAATGGAAGCCATCTCAGACCTGAGCACAGACACATCTCCATTTCTACTGCACATTGCAGGTCAGGGATTACTTTTTTATTTATTTATTTATTTATTTTTTGTTTTTGTTTTTGTTTTTTTTAGGGGGGTTGCACCTGTTACTCTTTTCTGAACAAAATCAGTCAGCCAATAACCTACAAGTCTTGAATGGCGTATAAAACTGTTTCAGGCAATAACACCTTGTATAGTAAAAACCTTATTTGCCAAAGCATTTCAAAAGGCTAAATGTAGGGGCCAGTTTTACCTTATATACTATATATAGTATATTATTGGATAAATAATGCAGTGGTCCAAGAGAAAATGGGCCTGGGTGCCCAGCAAAACACTTACAGGGCTTGAAGGATAAACACTCAGCGATGAGGTTTATTTCAATTTTTATGAGGTACAAGTTTGTCTTCCTCAGGACAACAGTGAAGTGAAACAGAACAACATATATACCCTAAAAACCCTTCCAACCATTACCATCCACAGGCTATGACATCATAAGTGCAAAGGTCAACGTTTAATTTACAAAATTGCAGGAGCAAAGTAGTACAAAGTGGATATAAAGAAGGTAAGGATGAAGCCAAGCCCAAGGCACAAGAATCAGAGTGAGGGAGTCTGAAAAAACATATTCTGATCATATGGTAAAGGGACATGAACATAATAGACGGTCAACAAACAGTAAATAACTGGTGCCAGAGATTAATATATCTATGCTTACAAGCCAAATAAAAATGATCAAAATAAATGAATAGGATCAGATTGCACAGTGTGTGGAGTGACATATATATATTCTTTAAATATTAATTTAATTAAATTGGATCATTAGAGATTCTCCACCTCCATGTTTGCTTTGCTGAGCTTCCGTACATATTTACGAAGCACCCACAGCATGCTGAATACAGTTTTGGAGAGGGGTTCAAATCATGCCTGCACATGCACCATCTAAAGCAAATACTGTATGCATCAATCAGAAGAGAAGAAAATCTACTTTGAGATGAGGTGAGAAGGTTGTATTTTTGAACCGAACCTCCATATCAAAACAGAAGAAGTAAGGAAAGACCAAACGGGATTTTAGTAAAAGCATAAAGATGTCAAATAGCCTACATACAAGGATATTTAATGTGCTGCCAATCCCAAAGACTGGGTTTAAAGCTAGTATTTAGAAAATAACATTTTGGTGAAAAGATATGAAAGTTTATGGTGGGAGAGTCCATGCTTACCAAACAAGCTGTTTAGGCCTTCTGTAAAAGTTTAAACGTTTCCGTCTTAGTCCAGGTTTCCTTTATGATACATTTTCTGTTTTTTTTTGGTACCCTTACATTACTTTATCTGTAGATCTGTAAAATATTTTAACCTTTTGAGCTTTACAGTATAAATTGACCATATAAAATAAAAGAGATAGCAAAGTAAATTTATGTTTTAGCTGTTTGAACTAAATGAGAACAGATTTTTCACTGAAATAAAAACACAAAAGGGTTGATTTACTGAAAAGGGAATTGAAATCTCTCAATAAAATTAATTATTTGTAATCCTTATGCTGCTAGCATGAGAACATAGATAGGGAGGTATATTGTATTTACTTGTTTTAAACCTTTTTTTTTCTAATTTCTTCAGTTGCTTCCTGGTTTCTGCCCTAGGCCAAAATGATGTCCTACAATCCATGAGACTTCATGGTTGTTATTTTTTCACCTGGATGAGTGGATTTCTCAGATAAAAAAACATTCTTTCTGCATGCCTGAGTTGAGGGCAGCTGGATTTCAGGAAGTAAATGTTACATGAACCATCTGCCCTTACTCAACATGGCCACCGCTAGCCATGCCAGGGAGTGTTTTTCAAATTGATTTATCAACAAAGTAAAGCATAGAGACATGGATGGATGGATGAGTTTGTTTCCAATAATTAAAAATAAATTATATTTTCAGTTTGCAGCGTTCAGATGCAGTATATTTCTGCTTTATAACATAGAAAATGTTTACTTTGTAAAGTATATGCTCACTTTGCATTAAGAATGTTCACTTAGGTTAGTGAAAGAGTTGAAACTGTGTTCACTTTCTAATCTTTTTTTTTTAATTTTCCCTACACACAACTGGGTATTTCAAGTAAACACATAATTTTTACTAAGCTAAGTGAACATACACTTGTGAACAGCATGTACTCCTTTAGCAAATCAATTCCATCCCCTTTATTCGCCACTTTATTATTATCAACAAAAGCAAAATCCCTGGGTGGTCCTCTGATATTCTATGTCTCATACTGGATCTTTTCCTCCTGTCAATCTTATTTAGGGTTAACATTGGGAAATGGCTGACAATGTCTATACCCTGTGGCATGAAGCCAGAAACTAACTGAATGAATAGTGATTTAGTTCTTATAAATGATACTGAGAATCACAGGTGATTTTCATGTGTTATCCAATAATTTCAGCCAGTCACTTGGAAAAAATAGTTGCTGTATTGGTGCTCCTTTTTAAAATGATTACACCCTTTCTGTGTCAACAATTTATAGCTTTGGTGGGCTAATTTATTCTTCAGGATTATCTTGACTTCCATTTGTATATTTTGTAAGCTTTGATGGTAAGTTGTTGAAGAGTATGGATTGTGCTTTTTTACTAGGATTCCCTTTTTCTTAACATCATACACCCAGATCTCCCAAATGTCTGTGTGTTTCTTTTTACAATACATTAGGGCAGACATGTGTTTTTAATTGCTAAGTCAGCTCTGGAGATTTCCTCCTTTCTTAGCCCTGCAAACATTAACAATAAATAATGAAAAAAGAAAGCAAGAAAGGCTAACAAATGGAATGTCCAAGGCATGTGGCTATAGTGTGTTAGTGTACAAGAAGTGATTTCTGGTCAGCCTATGGAATGGAGACATTTCAATGTCTAGGTGACATCATAGGCTTGGAACTTGATGCCTGTTCTTTTACAAGAGTCATTTATTTAATCATCAAAATAATTCTTAGTGTATGATGATTTTTACCCATAAAACTTATGAGACATGCATTTTCTGTGAGATTTTTATCTGGGAAATTCTTTAAGAATCAGTCTGCCCCTAATGAGAACTGCGTTCTCCCACTTCTATATCCAGATGGCTTTTAGAAACAGGGTCCTACAGTATGATAAATCACCAGCACAAACCTAGGTATTTAAAAAGGCGCATATCACATCGATCCTATGCTATGTCACTATGGGATGTATTAGGAGTAGATAATACACTCTCTATGAATTAAGATATGACTTATAATATTGTCACATGTTTATTCTCTTTGTGATTCCCCATAGGCCACAAATGCTACCAACATAAATTCTGCATTAAAACATATGAAGTTCTAACTTACTTGGTATACACAATTTCCTTTATCCATGTTTTCACAAAGCAATCTGTGTTTTTGCAAAGCACAATTATGTTTCGATAATAACAGAATTATCTGTCATCCTATCATTAATATACAACATATTAGCGAATATATACTGTAGTTAGGAACCGCAGCTCTTTAAAAAAATGAATTAATGAATTTCTAATGTTAGCAAATATAACCAGACTAACCCTTATTAATAAATTAAAGTGAACTAGCTAAGGTTTTTATTTTTATTTTAAATAAGGTAGAGAAACATAAGACCCTATGTCAAATGTATATTACTGAACCAATGTGAGGAGTTTTCCCCTCACATTTGATTGATCACCAAGACAGGAAGTGATGGACAAACGTTTCTAAAGGGGATACAGCCAGCAAGAATAAACTGACAAAGCTGTCCATTACTCCAAAAAATGCTTTGGCTAAAATTTTTACTTTAAACTGCAATTGCACATGTGCACTTTTAGTATAATTTAATATGTTTGTTTGGTCTAAAGTAGATAAGTAAGTACACATATTGAATTACACTATATAATTAATTAGACTATGTAATTTAGTTGATTGATAAAAAATAAATTTAAAAAATGAAACACTTAATTAAATATGATATTTTTATTCTGTAAAATAGGTTTCACTTTACTCACGAGTTACCTAAAATGGGTAAATAAAAGGTGAAAGTATTTATTACTACAATCTTAAAGACTAGAAGTACTTTATTGTTTGCTCCCAATGTATAGACCGTGCACCTGATCACCCTTCTCTTACATAAAATAGCTCTTATCAATACCATGTCATTGATATTAATTTAAAGCAGCTGTGCAAAGTAAAGGAAAACCTGAAAACATGGCCCGTTGGGAGTACCTGAGGACTGAGGTTGAGAACCACTGCTTTACTTCATATACAGACTGATTTTACTGTTGTGGGTTTAGTAACACTTTAAGATACATTAGTAAATTGAGCCATAGGAGAAACAGACAACCTTGAAGGCGATAAATTGTTTTGTGTGTAAAATATTGAGAGCAGAACTAAACCCATTCACTTAACTGTTTCCTAAAACAGTTAAATTCAGGGCATGTAGGGCAGGGTGAAAACCATCACAGATGCTAGGGAGCTTATATTAGCTCTCAACCAAACGATCAAATCATCAAATGGCCTGTGCCATGGCTGGTCACATGTGCAGAACCATGACGACTGCAGAACAAATAGAGGCTAAGATGGCAGCTTTCTTAGCTGTAAAAGTTTGGAGGGTTTAGTTCCCTTTTAACCACTTGTTGTCCAGGCCAATTTTGACATTTCTCACATACAAGTATATATCTGCATTTTTTTGCTGGAAAGTTACTTGAAACCCCCAAGCATTATACATTTTTTTAAAGTGGAGGCCCTGGAGAGTAAACTAATGGATGTTGCAATTTTTTATGCCACACAATATTTGCGCAGCCATTTATCAAAGACACATTTTCAGGAAAAATACACGTAAATGCATTTTAATGCATGCAAACACAATATAATACCCATTTTTTTTGGCAACATATTAAAGATGATGTTACGGTGAGTAAACAGATAACCTACATGTCAAGATTTAATTATTATCATCATTATGATGATAAGTTTGTGAAAATAGCTTCTCCTTCTCCACAATATAGAAATGAATATAGGCATAATCAGGGCTGTTTAAAAGCATCTAAAGATAGGAGAGATAGGATCATTCACTCTTAAGGTTAGTATAGGAACCCACTGGAAAATTGGGGTACTTTGAAGAAGTCAGTGGGCTTAGCACTTCATGGCCATTTAATGTGACCAAACCCCCATATTGTTGCATTTTTTACTATATATGTTTAGATGCTTTTAACCACTTGCCGACCACCAACCGCAGGTTGACGGCGACAAGGTGGCTCGATATCGCAAACCGCCGTCATATGACGACGGCTGCGAGATTGTGCACTGTGAGCGCGCGCGCACCACCAGAGGCACGCTCACGCGCTCACTGTGTTCGGGGGGGGCCAGGGAGCGGGTATGGCAGACTCCATCTCCGCCGGCTACCCGCGATGCCCCCCCAGCAATGAAAGAACGGAGATCTGTGCATGTAAACACGGATCTCCGTTCTGTGAGAGGGGGAAGGGCTGTGATCACAGCCTTCCTCTATATGGAAGCCATGATCACGCCCCTTCCCCTGCCAGTCAAACACTAACACAGTTAGAACACGCCTAGGGAACACAGTTAACCCAGTTAACACAGTTCGCCCCCCCAGGTTAACCCCTTCACTGCCAATGGCATTTACACAATAATCAATGCATTTTTATAGCACTGATCGCTGTATAATTGCCAATGGTCCCAAAAAAGTGTCAAAATGGTCCAAAATGTCCGCCGCAATATCACAGTACCGCTAAAAATCGCAGCTCGCCACCATTGCTAGTAAAAAATAAAAAAAAAATAAAAACCCCAGAAATTAATTCTCATCATCCGTAAACTCGGCAACTTTTGCGCAAACCAATCGATAAACGCAGATTGTGATTTTTTTTATCACAAATATGAGGTAGAATATAAATCAGCCAAAACCGTTGAAAAAAATGTTTTTTTATATATTTTTTTGGATTTGTATTTTAGCAAAATGTAAGAAATTTGTTTTTTTTGCAAAATTTTCGCTCTTCTTTTGTTTATAGCGGCGATCAGAAATGACCCAGCGGTGATCAAGTACCACCAAAAGAAAGCTCTATTTGTGGGGAAAAAAGGATGCAAATTTTGTTTGGGTACAACGTCGCACGACCGCGCAATTGTCAGTTAAAACGACGCAGTGCCGAATCACAAAAAGTGCTCTGGTTCTAAAGTGTGAAATCCTTCCGGGCTGTAGTGGTTAAACAGCTTTGCCGGAGAAAGTGTCATGTGTGTGCTGTAATATGTACTTTTTTCTCTTTTGTGATCTTACAGCAGCACCATGGTTTGTTAGGGTGTTCCCCCCAAATATATATATATTTTAGGTATAATCAGGGGGCTTACTATTCCCCTGATCCCTCTAGGTTCCCTATCAATACCTCCAAAAGATTTTCCCTCCTGAGGAATAGAGACCCCTCCATGGGGGATTACCCATATATGGAGGAGAATATGATAATTACGACCATCCTCCCTATAATTATAACCAAAATTATCCAGTCACAAAGGAGTTGGGGTTTTCCCAGGGAGGGTCAAGGAAGAAGAGGAGGTCCAGGACCAAGAGAGACTCCCAAGGGGGGAGGAGAGTACAAAAGAAAGAGAAAGCGAACCTAGATGATTCTGGAATTTTTAAGCCGAGTCAAAAAAGCCTCACAACTGATGAAACGAGTATTTTGAAAAAAGGATTAAAATTTGCGCCCCCTAAGAAATTAAATAAATTAGGTACCTTTTTTAGATGTACATAAATATATCAGGAAATTGAACATCCAAAGATATCTCATTACCAATCCTATTGCAAAACCAATTAGGATGAACTCTTCATGAGTGGTCCATTCAGGCTTAGCCAACCCATCATTGTTTAACCCACCGATACAAATGGCCTCGTCCATTAATGTCTTATTGGTTTATGGTTGATTTGGTCTAACAGGATTTAGACCAACTTAACCAGTTGCCGAGCAGCCGCCGCAGTTGTACTGGGGCAGCTTGGTTGGGCTGTGCAAACTGCTGTCATTGTACGTTGGCCGTGCCCTGTGAGCGTGCCTGCAGGTCGGGTGGACTCGATGTCTGCCAGCGACCCGCGATCACCTGTTACAGAGGCAGAATGGGGATCCACCAATGTAAACATGTCGGATCCCCATTCTGTCAAGGGACATGTCACAGATCTACTGTTCCCAGTGGATCAGGAACAGTTAGATCTGTCATGCAAACAAGCGGATCCCCGTTCTGTCAGTGGGGAAGGAATGTAATTGTAGGCTCCCTGTACATGGGAGCTGTGATCACTCTCCTCCCCCAGCCAGCCCAGCCCCCACACAGTTAGTAACACATCCCAGGGAACACAGTTAACCCTTTGAGCATCCCCTAGTGTTAACCCCTTCCCTGCCAATGACATTTACACAGTAATCAGTGCATTTTCATAGCACTGATCGCTGTATAAATGTCAATGGTCCCAAAAAAGTGTCAAAATGGTTCGACATGTCCGCTGCAATATCGCAGCACCACTAAAAATCGCAGATCGCCACCATTACTAATAAAAAATAAAAACCCTATAAATGAATTCTCAACGATCATAAATGCAGCAACTTTTGCGCAAACCAACCAATATACACAGATTACATTTTTTTTACCAAAAATATGAGGAAGAATATATATCGGCCAAAACTGATGAATACATTTGTTTTTTATATATTTTTTTGGATATGTATTTTAGCAAAGAAATATATATATATTTTTTTTTTTAAAAATTGTTGCTCTTTGTTTGTTTATAGCGCAGAGGTTATCAAATACCAGCAAAAGAAAGCTCTATTTGTGGGTACAACGTTGCATGACTGCGCAATTGTCAGTTAAAGCGACGCAGTGCCGAATCGCAAAAAGTGCTCTGGTCCTAAAGTGGAAAATCCTTCCGGGGCTAAAGTGGTTAATATGTATGTAACGTCAAATATACAATGTGCCACCAGGTATATACCATCTATGTTAAATATGGGCTTTGCAGGATGTGAGACCTCTAGTGATCATGGGGGTATACCCCGTGATTACCGGACATCTTGAGAATTGTAGGGCCCTCCCTTTGCTTATGATAGAGCTAAATGGGGACATCTCCATAAATACATCATTGTGCCATGATAGGTGGTGATTCTAATCCTTCCGCCTTTGCCCAAAATGCTTGTGATGTCTTCATCATCACTACTGCTCATGCGCTATGTACAAAGGGCGCATGCGCAAGCTCTCCAGTAAAACTAGGCTTGATGCGGTGATACATGTCTGAGTGGAGACATGGCACGCCTTTGTCTTTATGCAGTATTTTACAATGCAGACGAGGCCTGATGTGCCTGATTAATCTTTATACTGAGGCGTGGAATGAAAACTGCGCAGCCATCTTGTATAAATGCGGCAGTGGCATTGTTTGACGTGGGGACAGGGTGACACATTACGATTGTATGAAAGGCTAATTAAGCACAATGCCCTGGTGTGTCAGTAACCCCAGGCAATGTCTAGAGGATGAAACACATCGGGTAATCGCTGACCCCGGGCTATTGCACTCCTATTGATGCTGGCCAACTGTTTATGAGCTCAAATTTTACTTCTCTGACGTAAGTGCAGTACTTTTTTAATAAATTTACTGTGAATGGTTTTACACTATGTGAGGCTTTTCATTTCATGACCCTTTGGATTAGATATTGAATACTGTTCCGAGGGAGGAAAATCTGATTGGTGATCTATCTGTCAATGGCTCTAAAATACTATATGCTGGGTTTGCGGTGTGACCACTGCATCGATGGACTAAAGAGACATCTGGTTCCCGCTGACAGTGTTTCCCTTTCTGGTGGAGATTTTCATGCCTGATGAAATTGGCGTTTTGGTAAGCGCAGTATTATATCTTGGTGGTGGATTTCACTTCATTTGTATTGGATTGCTGTTCATCTTACTCACTATTTTCAGCACATGCAAAATATCAACTTTTGGACTTTTTCATATGAACTTTATTAGCACCTTTATGCACTTTACAAGTTAGTAGATAGTAGTTCTATCTACTAACAGCAAATTTACAATGTTATACAAGCTGTACACTCACTACTTTACATTGTAGCAAAGTGTCATTTCTTCAGTGTTGTCACATGAAAAGATATGATAAAATATTTACAAAAATGTGAGGGGTGCACTCACTTTTGTGAGATACTGTATATATTTACATTTTTTGCACTTTATTTGGACTGTAAGTTATGCACTATATGCATTTTATGTTTTGATTGATGAATTGAGTGATCACTCCCCTAAGTTTGATAGTTGGGATTAATGAACTTTTATGTAGGCACAGGGATCACTCTCTTTGTATAGCTACATTAAGTTTGATAGAGCATTGGCATAGCGCTACACGTTAATTTTTATATATTACTGCAGAACAAACAGAGGCTAAGATGGCAGCTTTCTTAGCTGTAAAAGATTGGAGGGTTTAGTTCCCTTTTAACCACTTGTTACCCAGGCCAATTTTGACATTTCTCACATACAAGTTTATATCTGCATTTTTTGATAGAAAATGTCTTGAAACTCCCACACGTTATACATTTTTTTAAAGTGGAGGCCCTGGAGAATAAACTAGTGGATGTTGCAATTTTTTATGCCACACAATATTTGCACAGCCATTTATCAAAGACACAATTTCATGAAAAATACACGTAAATGCATTTTAGTGCATGGAAACACAATATAATACCCATTTTTGGCAACATATATAAGATTATGTTATGGTGAGTAAAAAGATACCAAGCATGTCAAGATTTAAATGCCTGTAAAATGGCAACAAACTACAGTACCTGAAAATCTCCATAGGAGACTCCTTAAACACACTTACAGGTTACCAGTTTATAGTAAAACGTGAGCTCTGATGTTAGATTTATTGCTCTCACTATGATGTTCACGGTGATAACTCACATGTGTGATGCAAGTAACGTTTAAATTTGCATGTGGGACCTACGTGCACATTTGCATTTGCGCATGAGCACAGGGGACAGGGGCACTTTAATTTTTTTTTTTTTTTTTTTTTTACTTTTTCTAGGGGTACACTAGTTCTGATGACCCTGTTGATTCCCTCACTTTGGAAGAATTTCCTCTCACTTCCTGTTTTGGCAATAGGACATGAAGAGAAGGTAAATCTTCACAGTAGGACACAGATGGCAAAAAATGACTAGAGGTATATCTCCCCTTACTCTTTCCAAAATGAAAAAACATTTGACTTTAATTCTACTTTAGTAGCATATCTCAAATTTTCTCTTAAGCAGTAGTTAGAAAGGTTTTACCAGAGGTATTGCATGAAGATCCTTATCAAAGTCTCAGTAGTTTACCAGCTTTTAAAAACTCTGTGTCAGCACTTTCTGCTTCAAGAAAACTCTTCTATGTTTAATGAGGTTCAGTTGATAAATCTTTAACACAAATCTAATAAATCTTTACACAAAAGATTTGTGCGAATATTCACTTATTCAAATCATGTAAAAAGCAAATTCCTATTTATAGGTTTTATCTGCACATGATTGGGCATTCATAGTGTAAAGGAATTAGCTTTTTCACATGATTGGATAATTAAAGTGAATATTCACAGAATGTACTGTGTGAAGGCTCAACTCCTCAGCCCAAAAGATTCTACTATCTTGTAAAAAATACATTTCAACATCCCACATACTATATAAATAATGGAAAACATGTCTATAACACACTTTAACAGAAAATATAAACTAAACAAACACCATATGAGTAAAGCTTTTTTGTCACATTTACAAGGGTACAAAGCACTCTTACAAGCTGGACTGCTTACAATGGGTTTCTACACTTTTAACCTCCCTGGCTGTATGATTATGTCAGATTTTTGCATCTCAAAGCGGTAAATTTTTTTGAATAGAAATTTGGCGTTTTATATTGTAGGCCTGTAATTATTAGGAATAACTCACTTAAATCTGTCCAAACAAGAATCTAGTAGACATCCCAGGTATGATAAAGTTTGAAACAACAAAATCCTAAATTATAATATAATAAATAACTATAAATAATTATCAAAAATAATAATATAATAATACATTTTATTCAATAATGTAAAAAAGTCAAAACTAATTTGCTTGGTTGCAGAATTGTCGCTGTCGTCACTTTCAGTGTTTGATGACGAATTTCCCCACAAATCAGTATTGCTCAAGTCTGCAAATGATTCTTATTTACTATCGCTGTTTTCTAGCTGGTCAGAAAACACTTTTGACGTACAGGGACACTTTCTGGATGCCATGGACATTCTCAAGTTTCCAGGCAGAAAGAATGGCATATATAATATAATATAATATAATATAATATAATATAATAGTGCATGCAGGGCATTGGACAAAGCACTAGGGACAAAAGGGATGTGAAATGATTTGATACAGTAATGTAATCTTGCAGATGTACTATGTGTGTTTCCCCTTTTGAATTTGCTGTCGGGCTCTGCCCCATGTGACGCGACGCTCGCAGGGAACGGAGCCCAGCACACAGAACATCGGTGAAGGATACAGCCCGCAGGCACAGCGGGAGGACATCGCAGGATCCTACGGACAAGGTAAGTAACTTTGCCTGTATCCTGCGATGCAATCCCAAGTGTGACTCAGGGTTACCGCTTTTGATAGTGAAAATTCACCCCGAGCCACACTCGCGATTACCGCTAAGGAGGTTAAATCTTATTGCCCATTTCTCAGCTATTTATCAAAACTAGGGATGAAGAGAAGTGCTAAAAAAAATATTGAAAAGCTTATGACTTACTACTGTATATCTCTAACCCCACCATGGCTTTTCCAGCACTGATGTACAAGCTTCAACTCAGAACAACAGAAAACATAGCAATTGTATATGCATAAAACAGAAGCATTAAATGTCACCATACCAGACTCAATTGTCTCAATGTTACAGGCAGGGGCGGATCCAGAGCCTAGTCTCCGGAGTGGCACTGCCAGAAAATAAGGTTTTTCGCGGGCAATTTGTCAGGGCAATGGCTGGTGTTGGCACTTCAATCATCATGGCTCCATGGTTTATATGGTGTCAGGATGATTGAAGAGCATCATTTCTATTATTACATTGTAATTTGTAATATAAAATGAAATAGTTCAACTCACCATAATGCAGAATGAGTGGGAACCTTGAATGTGTCACTTGCCACCGTCATCTGCCACCAGATGCATCTGGTCACTTGCCACATTCCTTGTCACCAGATGCGGTTTGTCACTTGCCACATTGCCTGCCACCACATGCAGCTTGCCACTTGCCATGTTACTTACAACCAGATATGGATAGTCACTTGCCATGTCACCTGCCACCAGATGCAGCTTGTCACTTTCCACATTGCCTGCCACCAGATACAGGTTGTTACTTGTCACCATTGCCTGCCACCAGATAACCATTGTCACTATCCTGCAGCAACAGTGACAGCAGAGAAACAGGTTTCTCTCACCAGCTTTTCAGCACATGTGAGGGCGGGCAGTGAGAGATGATGTAATCTCTCTACTGTACGACGTCC
>BLSH010054780.1:192773-204300 GCA_018402905.1 Glandirana rugosa | reverse complement strand
GTCCCCCCCCCCCCCCCATTGCAGTGTAAGGGGGAACTCTGCAAGCTCAAATGTAAAGGATAACTCTGGAAGTTCAGAAGTAAAGGGAAACTCTGTGGGTTCAGATGTAAGGGGTAATAACTCTGCCGGTTCAGATCTAAAGAGGAACTGGGCAAGTTCAGATGTAAAGTGGGAGCTCTGCGAGTTCAGATGTAAGGGGGGACTCTTGTGGTTAAATTCATATGATTAGAAATGTTCTTTAATCACAAAATGTATGTATAGAGTATACTACAAAGAAAAGTTGCGGTGCACTGCTAAAGTGTTCGGGTTCAGCTTGAAGAAAAAGTGGCAACCCTACCCAAAACAGCAGGAAGGGGGCCTGCTGCAGAACATGTGAAAGGGTCCCACTGCGGTTCCATAATGAAGGGCCCTGCGATAGGAGTAAGGGCTCCAAGATCAGAGGGAAGGACCAGGGGTCAGGAGGCCCCTGCATGGTTTCCTGCACAGGGCCTTGAATGTTCTAGATATGCCTATGAGAGGACACATCCTTAATAGCGGCTCATACGGGGTAGAGCTACAGAAATATATAACATATGTACATATATGACATTTATGACATATGTACAAACATATGCACAGCTATAGTGCATTAAAAATCCATTCATGGTATTGACTTATATTATATACTCTACAGAGGAGCAATATAAAAAAAGAAGGAATATTCTTTTTCTTTACTTACCAGGCAGCAGTCAGTGAGAGTTTTGCTAATTTGCACTATGAGAAAAATTGTTACAACACAGACCCATATCCTTCCTTCATTTTTAGTAAATATTTTCCATTGCATCATATTAGTGTGTTCTTTGGTAGAAATGTCCTAAGTCAGGACCATGGACAGGGTGTGAAACAAACAAGACAGCATCTCTCCCTAATGAGAGCAGAGCCTGATCTAATTTAATATCAATATTTTAAGAGGAATTCTTATTATATAAGACTTTTCAAACAACATAAAATTTGAAACCTTTCATGACAGTCTCTACCAGCAAAACAGCTTATATTCTAATGTACTATAACATTTAAACACAAATACACCAAATACACACTCACACTATGATCATATGGATGGAAACCTATTAATCTACCAGCATGTTGGATTGTGGAACAGCCCTCAGAGACTCAAGTGTTATCATTTCTCTGCAGTAATTTGCACCTTTACAATCTACCACAAAGTTTCATGAAGTTGTTCCAGCTGATTCTATATCCTTTGCTATGGAGAATCAATTGGCCGTGGTGGTTGACTATTATAAAGAATTATAGTGGTGATATTTCAGTACTGGAACACATGATGCACATAACAAACCAGCAACTAACTAAACAAATGGAAATAACTGCTTGGGTGAAATTGGCATTTAATTTACAAATGCAATAATAATAAAATGCTATGTGTAATTAGGTATAATCTTTCTTTATCATACTCTCCTATCATTCTCTGTACATCAGTTGAAATTTCAAATAAAGCAGTCAAAGCTCCTGCACTACCCACTTAAAGGGGGAAATGTGAGTACAGATGAGATTCACGTTTTCCATTTCTCCTAACCTCAGTTCTTGTGATGTTATATTATGTATATTGGTGTTGGGTGGGGCAGGCAATTCAAATTCAAATTCACTCAAATTGTCAGACATAGGGGTTGATTTATTAAAAATGGAGGGTGCAAAATCTGGTGCAGCTCTGCATAGAAGCCAATCAGCCTCTGTTTTTTTTTTTGTCAAAGCTTAACCACTTGGTAACCGGGCCATAGCCGAATGATGGCTACAGCGCGATCTGCTAATTCTGGGAGGGCGTACAATGACGTCCTCCTAGACTTGCGCTTCCCACACACCCCCGCACCAATGACAGGGGCCCTTTACCACGTTACCACTCCATCTAATGACGGAGCAATCACTTGTCAATAAACCGGCGCATGTCAAGTTCAGCTCTCTCCTCTCATTCCACTGCAGCAGCACTCACCCCTGCCTCATCCATGTCTCATTCTAGCCCATCTGTGCCTCATTCATGCCCATATGTGCCTCATCCATGCCTCATTCATGCCTCATCTGTTCCTCATTCATGCCCATATGTGCCTCATTCATGCCCATATGTGCCTCATTCATGCCTCATCTGTGCCTCATTCTAGCCCATCTGTGCCGCATTCATGCTCATATGTGCCTCATTCATGCCTCATCTGTGCCTCATTCATGCCCATACGTGCCTCATCCATGCCCATCCATGCCACATCAGTGCTCATTAGTGCCTCATCCATGCCACGTCAATGCCTCATCTGTGCCACATCAATGCCTCATCCGTGCTCATCTGTGCCACATCAGTGCTTATCTGTGCCTCATCCGCGCCACATCCATGCCTCATCCTGCCACATCTGGCCTCATCCGTGCCTCATCCATGACACATTCATGCCTCATCCATGACACATCTGGCCTTATGCGTGCCTCATCCATGGTCATTCATACCACATCCATGCTTCATCCGTGCTCATCCATGCCACATCAGTGCTCATTCGTGCCACACCAGTGCTCATCCATACCATATCAGTGCTCATTTATGTCACATTATGTCCCTAGAGCACCTGATGGTGCCTTCTGAATGTTGGGCTTCTGTATATGGCCAGGCTGTGTAAAAGTCTCACCATACTCAGGAGTAACAGAATGTATTTTGGGGTGTAATTTTTGTTATGTACATGCTATGTGTTAGAAATATCTTATAAATGGACAACTTTGTGTTTAAAAAAAATGTGTTTTCATTTTCTTTCCACATTTTACAAAAACTTCTAGAAAAAAATGACATGTTCAAAAGACTCATAATGCCTCATAAAATATACAATGGGGTGTTTGCTTTCCAAAATGGGGTCATTTTGTGCGCATTTTCGTGTCCTGGTGTTCCAGGACATTCAAAAGCGTGATAGGTTGTCAGGAAATTATATGTGTAATTTATGCTCCTAGAATGCCTGGAGGTGCTACTTGCATGTTGGGCCTCTGTATGTGGCCATTTTATAACCAACACGAAAAAAAAAACATGCATTTTTTTTACAAAATTTTCTGTCTTTTTTCATTTATAGTGCAAAAAATAAGAAAAAAAACCAATGGTGATTAAATACCACCAAAAAAAAGCTCTATTTGTGTGAAAAAAAGGACAAAAATGGGCGTTGCATGATTTTGTCATTCAAAATGTGAGAGTGCTGAAAGCTAATAATTGGCCTGATTAGGAAGGTGGTTTAAGTGCCCAGTGGGCAAGTAGTTGAAGTGTTACTAAACCCACAACAGTAAAACAAGGCTCTATATGCAGTAATGAATAGATATCAGGCAGTGCTTGCTTGAACTAATGAGTTCAAGCGTCAAGCTGTCTCTCGCGTGCGTCACTACTGGCCTTGAGAGTGGAACGTATACCAGGAAGTAGGTAGAGTCCACTTCTCCACACACACAGAGGGTCATTTTTTGTAACTGTATAGTGGCGGTTTTTTATTACAATGCATGGCAATTGTTGTAAGTTTTTATGAATAAACCCTAAGGATTTTACGCTGCAAGAAGCCGTCTCTATTTTTTACCTGAATAACAACGTTGGAAGAGCCCCTGGGACCATAACAGGAAGGAGTTCAGGACCTATAGGAGTCACCAGAATATACCAGGGAGAGTGGGATAGGTCCCCCAACAAAAGACCTACAAGCCTAGTTGACTTTCCTTGCTATACAGCAAGGGAGTCACCAACATCTGGTGAGTACGGAGTGATCATACAATTGCACGTGGTGGAAACACAGGGGATACCCTGGGAACAAGGCCCAAAGCACTTTGCGTTGCATAAAAGGATTTTTTTTTTGCACTGTCACTTTTTCTATTGTTGGACAGACTGAATTATTGTTTGACATTACTAATTTAGTAATGTTTATTGTAGTCACTACAATATTTTTAGTATGAGGCATTATTTCAAGCAAGCGCTGCCTGATATTTATTCATTACTAGCCCATCCATTGGAGAGCATAGACAGTGGCTGCTCATATTATTATGTTAGACAACTTGACCCCATCAAAGTAAGTACAATACATCATAAACAAAATAATTCCATCACAACATAAATTAAATAGATATACAGCAAAAATATATGCGTTTATGCGTTTAAAACTGCAGAACACTCTGCCTGGTAATTGGAGTGGAGCATCTGCCATGGCGTAAACTAAAACACTTGGAAATCGATAAAAAACCATATGGTAGCACAGAAATTAGCTTCAGTAGAGAGATGACATCATCGTAAAGACAACGCGTTTCGTGGGATAGTACCCACTCATCAGGGGTAGATGCAAATATATTTGTATAAAAAATAAAAGGTAACAAAGTAAAAAATATCCAAGGGTCTAATGGCATGTCTATGTGATGAAGCACAGGATATGGGTACAAAGGAGGGGTGAGATAGTCAAACCTACCCTTAAAAAACGCCATGTGTGGTGTAGCAATGAGGGCCAGGCCACACTCACGTCACTCACGGGAGCTGAGGACACAGTGACATGAGCCGGGGATGGGACCACCACGCAGACCACCCGAACAGCAGACGTCTGTGGAATGGCGAAGCCATACACCAAAACAGGGAAATAGGAAGGCAAATGATAGGTGCCTGTGATAGAGTACAAAAGGCCAGAGTCAGAGAAAACCTAGACCAAGATCCACCACCAAGGGTGGCTATGGGAGAGGTGCAAAGAGTGTGAAGGAAACTATAAGTCAAATAATTACTACAGATATGAAGTCAAGGAATAAGTCTGCAACCAGCTGTGTCCAGCCCAGTAACCCTGCCCAATGTTACACAGGCAGGACCTTGGAGGGTCAATAAACAATAATATTTGCACAACGCACATTGGTCAGTGTCCTTATATATCCTCATTTAAAGTCCCAACTTTATTCTCCTTTCCCACTGAATCAGGGATGGAGACGCAGATCATTTGCGTCTCATCTAAAGTCCCATTTGCTCTTCTCTAGTATACACACCAGGGATGGAGGATATTATTTGGACACTTAGCAACACATACAATTCTGTTAGATACAATTTTGTTTGGTTCTATTTATTAGCAATTATAATAGCCCCTTGTTTATACAACAGTTTATTACAATACATGTTAGTTAATTACCGGTGGATTCCCACTTGGTCTGCTATTACTTGTCTATCTGATATTGTATGCTGCTTCCTGGCAGTCCAACAGCACTGTTTGGGCACTCTGTTGGGTATGGTGTGGTCTCATCCCTGTGCATTGGGTTGGGACTGCTGGTGTTTGCCTTATCGAGAGCTGCAACTAATTTACACACACACACACATTCATCCACAGATGTCTGCTGTTTGGGTGGTCTGCATGGTGGTCCCATCCCCAGCTTTCAGTAGAGGACAGTACCAGCTACTGATAGGAGTACGGTGCAGAATTAGGGCTGACCTAAATATAGCTGAGGATAGGGCCTCGAGTTTAGAGCGGCAATATGTTAGGACTAAAGACTTGCAGAACTACAGTAGACTACAGGAGGCGACGGCCCAGGTTCTCCTCCTGCATACATCCCTAACCAGGAAAAAGTTGCTCCAGCACTCACAGAGAATTTTTGAACAGGGGAAGCGCACGGGGAGACTTTTTGCCTGGCTGGCTCAGGAACAATCCCCGGTCATGAGTGTTCCCCGTATAAAGTCTCCTGCTGGGGAGGCTTTTATGGATTCGGGCCCCATTATGGCATGTTTTGCTACCTACTATGCAGAACTGTATATTTCAAAGACTGACTATACTAAGGACAATCTCTCAGCGTACTTAGCCTTGGTTGACTTCCCAGTACTCACTGACAAATACAGAGCTAGATTAGATTCCCCTATTACTCTCAAGGAGGTTCAGCTGGCTATCCCTTCTCTTTAGACTGGAAAAACCCCAGGACCGGACGGTTTTCCGGTGGAATTCTACAAGGCATACACTGAGGAGCTGACCGCTAGGCTCCACTCAATGTTAGTACACTCATTGCGAGAGTGGAATCTACACCCGACTATGTCGGAGGTGGTGATCGTGGTAGTGCCCAAGCCGGGTAAGGATATGGAACAGTGTGCCCCCTATTGCCCTATTTCCTTATTAAATGTGGACGCTAAGTTGCTCACAAAAATTTTGGTCCAACGTTTGAATACAGTCATTACAGCTTTAGTACACTCTGATCAGTAGAGCTTTATGCCAGGCAGAGGGACTGATATAAACATCAGACGACTGTTCACCCATATCGATATAGCAACAGAGGATTCCCCGGAGTCGTGGCCTCCTGAAAAAGCATTTGACTCTGTCGAGTGGGGATACCTCTGGAAAGTTCTGGAGTGTTTTGGCTTTGGGCTTAAGTTTATCGGTTGGGTGAAGTAGTTATATCGCAGTCCCCTGGCTAGAGTGAGAGTCAATGGTATGCCTCCTACTGCCCTATTTCATTATTAAATGTGGACGCTAAGTTGCTCACAAAAATTTTGGCCCAATGTTTGAATACAGTCATTACAGCTCTAGTACACTCTGATCAGTTGGGCTGTATGCCAGGCAGAGGGACTGATATAAACATCAGACGACTGTTCATCCATATCAATATGGCAACGGAGGATTCCCCAGGAGTCGTGGCCTCCTGAAAAAGCGTTTGACTCTGTTGAGTGGAGAAACCTCTGGAAAGTCCTGGAGTGTTTTGGCTTTGGGCCTAAGTTTATCGGTTGGGTGAAGCAGTTATATCACAGTCCCCTGGCTAGAGTGAGAGTCAATGAAGTGCTTTCGGCTCCTTTTCCCCTGTCCAGAGGGACGAGGCAGGACTGCCCACTCTTTCCAGGGTTGTTTGCTCTGGCCATTGAACCCTTGGCGATTGTCCTGAGGCGAGACCCTGGGGTAAAGGGAATATCAGTAGGCCCCCTGCATGAAAAATTGTCTCTTTATGCAGATGATGCGTTGTATCTACAGGATGCAGATTCATCCTTATGTGCTGCACTGCATATAATAGACCAGTTTGGTCATTTCTCGTGGGTCTGCATCAATTAGGGGAAATCAGTCCTTTTTTCCCTTCATGTCTCGGGTGGGGTAACATACACGCCATTTCAGTGGGTGGAGGAATTTACCTACTTAGGGATAAGACTGAGGAATAAGTTTGAGGCCTACCTAGAGGATAACCTAGCACCTCTGATCTCCCGATTCGCTAGTAAATGTCAGACCTGGCGCACTGCCATTGTCACCTGTGGGTAGAGTGAATCTGGTAAAAATACTTTATGTATTGAAATTTCTTTATTTTTTTAGAAATACCCCAGTACCTGTGCCCACGGCAACTTTTGTTAAACTGGACAGCCTCGTTACTTCATTTGTGTGGGTGGGTAGGGTCCCTAGACTGGCTTGGGCTACTTCAGCTACCCCTCTCATAGGGGGGTCTCGCCCTTCCTAACCTCCAATTGTACTATTGGGCTGCAGTGTTAGTCATGGTTCCCTGGTGGTTCAGCCAGCCTACTCAGAACCCTGAAAGCCACCGGCATTAACTAACCTAGTCTGCCGCGGGCCAAGGGCACATCAAAACGTCACTGGTCCTATGCGCACTACACTTCCAGTTTGGGTACAGGCT
This sequence comes from Glandirana rugosa, assembly GCA_018402905.1. NCBI lineage: Eukaryota > Metazoa > Chordata > Amphibia > Anura > Ranidae > Glandirana > Glandirana rugosa. The sequence continues at coordinate 196,704 of BLSH010054780.1, read as the reverse complement.
AGGGGAATTTATCTGACAGAGGGCACCTTTTAACCTCACATCCCACTGTGGGGAAATCCCCAGCTGCGATACCTCATCCAGATTGCAAAACCTCAAATTTGGGCGGCCAAGGGTATTGTGACCTTAAAATATGTTATACGTGAAGGGAGAATCTCCTTCTTTGCTGAGTTGAGAGATATATTTGCTTTGCCTCCATCTATGACCTTTTGTTATTTTCAACTATGCCATGCCCTCCAGGCTCAGTTCACAGACCCTATCACTTTGGAACCTGACCAAATTGAGCAACTGTTAACCTCTAGTTTGTTGGATCATCATTATATTATCAGTTGTCAGTTTCATATGCTCACACATCTAGTAGGATGTTTGACAGGTGGAAAGCAGACATACCGGACCTCACTGCTGAGGATTGGGAAGATTGTGTAGACTCTTACATAGGTATAGTGGTTTTGGCCAGGCACCACTTCATTCAGTTAGGGTATACTATACCCCTCAGAGGTTGGCAGTTATTTACCCTCAGACAAGCCCTACTTGTACATGTTGTCTGTCCTCTACTGGAACCTTCTTTCATATGGTGTGGCAGTGCCCGGCTATCCACTCGTATTGGAAGTCTGTAATTGATGCTCTAAATGACCTTTGTGACTGGTCTCTGCAGCTGGATCCAAGACTGGCACTTTTGGGTATTATGGAGGATGTTGTGGCCTCTAGACATCAGAAATTATGGTTATTTTTTACACTTTATTACGCCCACCGAGAGATATTGGAAACAGTGCAATCCGCCGACACTCACTTGTTGGGTGTATGCCATTAATGCAGGTCTACCATTGTACAAAATTACTTATAAAAGTAGAAACTGTCCCAAGAAATTTGACAATGTTTGGTCAACATGAATAGATGCTCATGTTGACCCCTTAGTGGGGTGACTCTTCTCTCCTACTAGCCATTGGGCTATAGTAATCTTCTTCCTTTCCTCACTATTACCCTGGTCACCCCCCCCCATATAACTTTTGTGCTATAGAGATGGACTCAACTAAATACGGGGCTTGAGTGTCCCCCTCTATGCACCTTTTGGGATTACTATTCTGAGCTATTGTGTATCTTACTGTTATGTACTGATTCTTTTTGTCTCCCTGTATTTCACGTGTGCATTATTCAATCAATCTTGTCTGTTTTTGGTAAAATATAAAAGATGAGGTTGAACCTAGTAAATAGATACTCAACATGTCAAAACCCTAAATTTATGAGCACCCATGAAATGGCAACAAACTTCAGTACCCTATATTTTCTATAGGCGATTCTTCAAATGCCCCCTCTAGGTTATCTGTTTAGCATTATGTGTATCACAATCAATGGTTTCAAGTGTAGGCACCCCTGGCACGTGCGTTTACACTCATATGTGCATACTTTTTGTCCCTATGTGATGATTTTTAGGTGACAGGTTCTCTTTAATGAGACATGCAGGTTTTAAAAGATTCTGCATGTCTCCTCTGGGCTCCACTGAATGTATTGCAATGCACATCGCATTGCACTAAGTTCCTTCCCGGCTATGCTAGCCAGGGAAATTAATGAGTGACCCAGAAGTGATGTCATACACATCACAGTGCAGCTGACTGAATGCTTCCACCTGACAGGCAGGAGTCTGCCTGTCAGTTTTACACACACAATTCCGGTGGCTACAGCTAATGGATGTGTGAAAACACCCGCTGTCACGTTCGTATGACATATGATGTACGATCTGGCAATGAAAGGGTTAAGACACACTGGGGTAGATTTACTAAGACTGGAGAGTGCAAAATCTGGTGCAGCTGTGCATAGTAGCAAATCAGCTTCTAACTTTATTTTGTTCAATTAAGCTTTGACAAAACTTAAGGATAATCTCCTTTAACCTTTTTGCTGCCAGAGCAGTTTTTGCATTTTTTTGTTGGACAGACCGACATACATACAGGCCGAATTTTTTTTTTTTTTGAACCTGCCGTTGTCTCTCAACATTCGGCCCATGTGTACAGGGCTTTAAGGTTTTTCACCTTGATGCATTCTAAGCATTAAGGTGAAAAACCTTCTGTGCTGAAAAATCCCCCCAGCCCCACCGAATATTTAACTTATCCAGCGATGTGCACGAGAGCAGCGGCTCTTGCTCTGTCTCCCTCCTCACTGGGCAGATTGATTGAGCCATTGGCTCCTGCTGCTGTCAATCAAATGCTGTGCTGAGTGAGTGTGGGGCAGGTCCAAGACTCCCACTTTGTGTCAATACGAAGACTGCTCTGTCAGGAGAAAGCACACACAGGTGCCCCCATGGAACGTGGCTTTCCATGGGGGCACTTGCTGAAGATGAGGAGCCTGGAGTGCCAGTGGGGGACCTCAGAAGAAAGGATTGGGGCTTATCTGTGCAAAACATTTGCACAGAGCAGGTAAGTATAACATGGTTGGTATTTTAATTAAAAAAAAAATGAAGCTTTAATATAACTTTATATTCTTACACCAAAGGCCAAGAGACAAATTTCTTGTGAGGTCATAGTTTTGCGAAATCTCAGAGAAAAGAGCACTGAGAACAGGCCGCCTACACACAGAAAAAAAATTGACATATATTAACAAATCATCCGAAAACAAACATATTGCCTATGCCATTACAGCCTCCACCAAACTGAACACTGCCTAAAGTATAATAGCAACATTCAGCAGGAATACTCACTATGTCATGCCAAGCTCCACCAGTAGGAGTACTTCTAAGAACAGATAACCCAAACCCGGAAATAAGAATTTCATTATTGTATGACTTCCCAGCTTCTATTAAAAAGAGCACTGCTTAAGATACAGTAACTAGATTAAAAAAAAAAATCAAGAAAATTATTGATTACATTATGGCTCCCACCATATGCTATTTTCTGTCACTGAAGGTAGGAATGGAAAAACACTGGACCTAACCAATTTGTTTTTTATTTCCAAATAGAATTTTGTTTTATTATTAGGTGACATATAATACTAACTGACTAAAATATCCGATTGAAATTCGAGGTAACCATAGATTTCTCTGACCTATGAAAGCACTTTGACTGCAGACTCAAGTCTTGGAACAACTCTGGGACATCTATTATCTTAAAAATTTACAGCAGGACAGGGGTGTTCCTATGCTTCTAAAAGCCCTAGAGCACCCTCAGGAGTAAAAATCTGCCCCTGGGTGAAAACCAAATGTGGTCAAAAGTTTAAGGGCCTACATGTTGTAGCAATTATACTCTTATGCCTGTGCTGTAGACATGCAACATATCTGGAAAAATCCAGCTTGAGACTGCTTTGCCACCAGTGATGAACCAATAAACATTTTGTACTTATGGAGGAAAATATAAATCAATACCTAAGTTTGTGTAGTTACTAGTGTTGAGCGAACCCGGACTGTAACGTTCGGGTCCGTACCGAACTTTCGGGTGTCCGTGGCACGGACCCGGACATTTCAAAAATCGTTCGGTTTCGGTCCGGGGTTCTGCTATTTTACTCCACGTGTTGAGAAGCAGCAGGGCAGCCAATCAACAAGCGTTTCACTGGTTTGCCCTTAGAAGCCATCACAGCCATGCCTACTACACCTCATTTTATCGTCTTGGGGCCTGGCTTTGGCTTGCTAAAAACTTTACAGGCCCAGGCACGGTGCCTGTGGGCTTTCAAGCCATGCCTGGGCTTGCAATGTCAGGCCCAAGCGAGTTGTGATCATTGATGTGTTTGAATCCATAACTAAATATAAAAGGAGGTATTCATGTTTTACAAATAACCAAGTAGTGACCACCGTTTCGTCAGAGTTCGACCTAAAAAGGTCTATACAACGTACAGATGTCGTGTCCGTATTCTCATATTAACGATGTTGTACATCCGGGAATTTGAAAACTGGTGTAAACCAAAAGTGGGTCCCCGTCTAAAAATGAGGACTCCCACGAGATCCCGAAAATCT
>BLSH010054780.1:162778-176891 GCA_018402905.1 Glandirana rugosa | reverse complement strand
AATCACAACCCCCTTCTCACATCACAGTCCCTCCCCCACACCAAAGTGGGGTCCCTCACATTACTTACATCACAGGCCCCTTTGTAATCAGAAATCTCCCCAACACAGTCCCCCATTGCAATCACAGCCCTCTCATTAAATCACAGTCTCCTTTGCAGTTGCATCTCTCCCCCTTTTACAGTCCTACAGTAACACAAGGCAGAGGTTAGCAGGGTGGACACCTCTTCTGTGTGTAATCGCCTGCCTACCACAGCTCCTCCTGTTAACTCACAGCAGGGCAGAGGGTGGGAGGCATGGCAGTCCTGCAATGAGGGTTTGAGCTGCCCAACTCTTCATTTTAACAAGCAAATAATTGGTTGCTAGGACTGGTTAGAAGCCTAACAACCCACTTGTTAATTTGAAAATTTGGGCAGCTCCTGCCCTCCGTGCAAAGCTGCGATGCCTTCCGCCCTCTGCAATTCTGGGAGTTAACAGAACAGTCCACCCTGGCTTCTAAGTGGTGTGGCCACGGTCCGGAAAGGGCTGTTACTCGTCTTGTCAAGACTGTGGTTCACCATTTGGTAATGCCTGATCTAGAGCATTGTTTTAAAAAAAGCTTTCCCTGGCCCCATTTGTTTGGGGGGGGGGGGCAGAAATGGGACCATTTCTTCACTTCCGGGTGCAGAGATCTGCAGTGCAGCCGTTCCTGATAATTAAACTTCCAGCCTCTTCTATATCAATCAGCCTGAGCAATCCGATGGATTGATATAAAAGAGACCGGGACTTTTGTTTAATAATAAGAAACAGCAGCTCTGCAGATTACTCCACCGCACTCAAAAGTGAAGAAATAGACCCCTTTCTGCCGCAACCCCCGCAACAAATGGCACCATGTTCTCAGTTTAGAGTTAACTATAAATAACAGGCCTAGAATTATTATCAGTCCGGCGTGAAGAGCAACATATGTAACATCGCATTATGATTTTGAACAAAAGTGCCCCCCACTAATGTGTTCATGTTAATGTGTGTGCGTACATGGGGGAGGGGTGGGATGGGCTAAACATTTTGGAGGAGTTTAAGTGCTTGTGTGTAACTTTATTTTTTTCCTTTTTTTTACCTTCACTAAAATTTTATTTAAATCACATTAAATGTGATATAATATTTTTAAGACAGTTTCTCTTTAACACGTTCCCGACCGCGCGCCGTGTTTTCACGGCAGCAGTCTGGATGCTGAGCGTGAATTGCCGTAAAAAGACGGCGATCTGCGATCAGCCACTAGGGGGCACGCGCGCGCACCCGCCGCACTCCTGAGGAGTGTGCCCGCGGCTCGGGCGGACCCGATGTCCGCCGGTGAGCCGCGATGAGCGGCCACAGGGAAAGAACGGGGAACCGCGGATGTAAACACGGCGGTTCCCCGCTCTGTTAGTAGGGGCATGAGAGATCTACTGATCCCTGTCACTGGGATCAGTTAAATCTCTCATGCCCATGGTAGCCCAACCCCTCCACAGTAAGAACACACCCAGGGAAAATTAACCCCTAGCTCTCCCCCCCAGGTTAACCCCTTCACTGCCAATGACATTTATACAGTAATCAGTGGACATTTAAATTTCTGATCGCTGAATAAATGTCATTGGTCCCAAAAAAGTGAAATATCTGAAATATCGCACTACCGCTAAACATCGCAGATCGCCGTCATTACTGGTAAAAAAAAAACAAAAAAATGATGAATTCTCATCATCCGTAAATGCGGCCACTTTTGCACAAACCAATCAATAAACGCCGATTGCGATTTTTTTATAACAAATATGAGGAATTATATAAATCGGCCAAAACCGGTGAAAAAAAATGTTTTTTTATATATTTTTTTGGATTTGAATTTTAGCAAAAAGTAAGAAATATTGTTTTTTTTTTGCAAAATGGTCGCTCTTCTTTTGTTTATAGCGGCGATCAGAAATGACGCAGAGGCGATCAAATACCACCAAAAGAAAGCTCTATCTGTGGGAAAAAAAGGACGCAAATTTTGTTTGGGTGCAACGTTGCACGACCGCGCAATTGTCAGTTAAAGCGACGCAGCGCCGAATCGCAAAAAGTGCTCTGGTCCTAAAGCTGGAAAACCTTCCGGTTGGTAAGTGGTTAATGATACATCAGGGGTCTTTTAGACCCTCCATTGTCTATTGTCCCTGGGTGACAAAAAAAAAAACATTTCACACCATGGCAGAGCATAGCACTGTCACATATCCCCCTGTCCACCTTTTTTGACCCAGAAGGGGCAGGAAAATACAAGCCTGTATCCCTAGCCTTGGCACCTCTCTGCCAGCTACCACCTATATGGGTACATTCCTACTTGACATCTACTTTAACCATCAAAGAGAAACTCTGCTTCCGTCTTATCAGTTGACCTTCCCTTTGTCCACCTGCTACACTGACTTGGGCTTTACATGAATACTCAATGCATGGTGCACTTCCAAAAGTGCTGTCTGCCTTTTTTTCTTGGGCCACATTAGCTATTTTACCATTTGAGAATTTAATAATCTTGGTATCATTCTGAAAAATTGAAAACATTTAATATCAGCTACTGCCAAAGTCAGTACCACATCCCTAAAGAAACTAGAGAAAAAATCTTACTCCTGGAGGGGGAGGCACCCCTTCGAAGAGCATGACACAAAAAAGATGGGACTTTGCTGGTACTCAGAAACCCTCTCTGAATGATCAGACATAGGCATAGAATATTCTATGTATAACAAAGTTTAATGAATTAGTAACATGTACATCATAAAATCACCTATAAAAGACAAAAAAACAAACATATAAATATAAATCATAATAGACCGAACTTGACAAAACATGACCCAGCGGGTCTAAAATACTCCCAGTCAGTAGAGAGGACGTGATGTGGCTCAGATGACTGGTTGTTGAAAGTAGAGGATATGTGTTTCTTTTCCCTACGCGTTTCGCCAATTAGGCTTCTTCAGGGGAAGCATAGATACACAGCCCATAAGGGTATATATATATCCTAAATAGATAGAAATTAGTCTGGTAAAACATAGAAAATATACATAATGGCAGATATTATACAAGTGAAGTCCCGCTTCCGGGATAAATTACCAATTTATGTAAATCTGATCATTACATCTAGTTAGATAAACATACTATTCAACCAAACATTAAGGTGGAATAGAAAAATAATAACAAAGAGAGAATAATATACATACACATTGCATATATCGAATCTAGCAACAAAAGTTGCAATTACCTTGGAAGTTAGAAATTAGAAAGAAACACTCCATATAATGATATGTCTTACCTGTCCTTATTTCTGAAATTGTGTAAGTATTTAAAGGGAGACTCAAGATTAGCTTTTCATGGCTAGTCCCTACTATCAACTCATGAGGGAAAAGCGAAAAAGATTATAGAAAATTATAAAGATGTAATCCTTCTGGGATGGACCAAAGAGCGTCCTATGAGGCGTATCCAGGTGAAGCCATACAACAACATATAGGTGCACTGGGGAAACGGATGGTACGACTACCCGTAGGTAGGTACAACTCCTGGCGGCATCAACCAGGGGTGCTATGTACACTGGGACCACTAAAGCTACTGTACTGATAACCAATAACAGCCATGCATGTAGAATGCACATTGTTGGACGGCAGACCCGGGACCCCAGGATGCAATATAGGACCCCCAGAAAGAAATATATCTTATACTGGGACAGGGAAAAGAGACAGCATACACATGGAGTGTTTCTTGAAAGAATACCTTATGATCATATATATACATAATTCTAGATCACAGAATATGTATCATTCATTAATGTACAACATAACCTATGGTGGTTTTAGAGGAAAGGCTTAAAGCTGATGTTCTCATTGAGGCCAGGTGCTTTGGTAGCCTCCAATTGGAAAATCCATTTCGTTTCCAATTGTAAGAGGCGTTTGTCAATGCTGCCTCCACGAGGGGGGGCTTCGACATGTTCCAATGCAAAGAATTTAATTTGATTCAAATCATAATTATGATAAAGGCCGACATGGCGACTAATGGCAGATTCCAATTTTCCATTGGAAATTTCATATACGTAGTCTCTTATTCTGTTCATTCTGAACATGAGCTTGACTCCTGAGCTTATAGGGTTGATTTACTAAAGCTGGAGAGTGCAAAATCTGGTGCAGTTCTGCACAGAAACCAATCAGCTTCCAGGTTTCCTTGTCAGAGCTTAATTGAACAAGCTGAAGTTAGATGCTGATTGGATACCATGCACAGCTGCACCAGATTTTGCACTCTCCAGCTTTAGTAAATCAACCCCTAAGTGTCTGCTACAGTTAAAGTTACAAAGCGCTCCTTCAGTTTTCTCTAGAGTGGTCTTTCTCAGTCTTTTTACTCCAAAGGAACCCTTGCAATAATTGTCATTGGTGGTCATTAAGAAAATAACCCTTACATTGATGGTGGCCGGTGGGAAGACTGCTCGTGGTCAGAATGCCTACCTTAATGCCTCTTGCTTCTAGCCACCTAAGGTTCCACAAAACCCTGGCTGCCTGCTCTAGAACATAGAAGAACCATTTTTCATTTTTTAATAGTGGTTGCTAATCTATATCACTTAGTGTGGTTCTTGTCTTCTCTCTTCTACCTCTGCTATCTGTATGATACACTGCTGACAGTTTTCCCAACACAAGGCAATCCTAGGCAAGGCCCCACTCTCCCCTCAGCACACAGCAGGTAATTGACAGCTTCAGTTGTATATGTTTCCCTATGCGGCTGTGTAGGGGGGGGGGGTCCACTCCCTCCACTCAGCTGTCAGATTAAACTTATCTCTGTGCTGTGCAGTGTGTGACATCTTACCACATGAAATCTAAGAAAAGCGGTCTAAACTGTATACTTTAGGAGGTTGTGGGGAGAGGCTGCAGATAAAGAGGCACAGCTTATGTAGGAGGATTTAATTCATCACTGTTTATCACCGAGATTAGTGACTTCAGTGGGCTTATGTAAGAGTTTATAATTACTTTGACTTTGAAGGGTCACCATTTTAAATACTTTTTGAGTAATAAGTATGCACTCTAATATTTGGGAATCAAACTCCTTTAGGGCCCCCTTGCTGAGCGTCGGGCTAATTCCCTTTAGCCTTTTGTTTATCAGGTTCACTCTCACACCTTAGAAGTTACCTGGATCTCAGGAAACCTTTCTCCAAATTACCTTCCTGAGCCTGTAGGTGCCTTGTCTTGCTACACTGTTTATCTCTGCTGTGTCTGTTAAGTAATCACCTACCTCATTACATTTTTTCAGGATTACCTGCGATCATGTCTACTTAACCATCAGGTCTATCATTATTTTCATTGTCTCCCTTGGCAACCAAACCACCTAAATTATCAATGCTTTGCACTTTCTATCATTGTCTAGCAATATCAACACTACTGTCAGAACACCTTTTTCGTATGTTTGGCAGGGCGGTATCTGCAGAGAAACTTATACATAGCGGAGTGGTTGTCTCCCACTATAACTTCAGTATATACCAACTGCACTGGCACATGAGACTCTACTGTTCAGACACCCGACCTTCATTATATAAATCAACATCAACACACCAAATTCTTAATTTACCCTTGTATTTTCGCACTTCCACCAACACCAGCTTGTTTGACACCACGTCATCATTAACTCTTGGTCAAGACCTCTGTGTGCTCATCCCTTACATATTTTCAGGGATTTCAGCTGCAGCAGAAAAAGTGTCCCTGGCCATAAGCTGTTCTGCAGTCTCTCCATCTGGCACAACAGAAATAGTTTCCACCACACTGTAGACTCAGAGACTCCTTGCATTATAGGTAGCAAACTTTTTTCCAAGCTATCCCAATCTATTTTATCTGTGCTCCAATCAAAGGTACTTTGCATCACCAGCCCTGTTTTGCTTCCCCAATCTAAGCATTGTAAAGTGTGATCTCTATAGCTGATCTAGTTGTGGTGAGATATCTACAGTATAACTTACAATCTCAGAAGTGCTGGCAGACAGTGACTTGACTCAACATACATCTTGCAGACCGTAGAAAGCTTAGTTCAAAAACTTGAGCAGATTTTCACAGATAAACATCAGATAGACCAAAACAGAATGGAAACTAAAGACACACTGGAAAGAGGGGGAGGCTAGCTACACAGAGAATCTCCTGGCTCTGGAGTGAGTATGGGACACAATTATTTAAAGGCAAATAAACCGATAATCAAAATCTATGATTTAAAATGCTAAACAGTTGAGAATCAAGTCCAAACATTGCAAGAAAATTCCTGAAACATCTGAAAAAGAAGAAAGGGGGAGAACATGGAAAAATAATGTCAACATTAACATACTGTAAAACTTGTTAAGGAGAAAATGTATGAGTATATCTTCGGAAGGGAAGGCAACAACATGCACCTGTCCTTACCTCCTTTTGATTTAAGTCATTGGTGTAGAAGATGAATCCTCTTCTTCTGGCCAAAGAAGTACCAGTACCAGTTCATTGATAGACCTGAAGCATAGTCTTGCAGATCCTTCCTTAATTACCCTGACTTGTACTTTCAGAACCTTTTCATCATTAGTTGGCACAGTCTTTGTAATGAGACCCATAGGCCAATGGTTGCGGTATGCATCCTTTTCCTTCAAGAGGACTATGTCGCCCACTTGTTGGTTGGGTTTGCCAGTTTGCCATTTGCCATGACCTTGAAGGTTGCAAAGGTACTCCTTCTTCCAACGACTTCAAAAGACATTGGCAGGGTGCTAAACTTGCTCATGGTGATATTGAACTAGCAGTGCAGTGATATGATGTCAATGTGGAACAATAAGTTCCACGTTGAACAGATTGGACTTCCCTATGCAACCTCCAACTCAAAGTAACTTGTCGTAATCAATCGTTGGGTTCAATTTGTAGAGAGGGCTATCCTATGAAAGGTTGAACTGTAATTTGCTGTGAGTACATTTCATATTGAATACATTGAATAACGACCATTTCTGCTTGTGAAATTCCCTCATTGGTGGGAGACCCTTTACAGATTCACCATTCCTGACACTCTTATGGTCCTCAGTATTGGTTACAAATAGATGAGCAAAATAAATAAATTGTGCAATAGCTCGTACAATGGAAGACCACTTTGAAAAGCATTCAAAATGGGGAAAACTCAGCCTCATCTTTGATTTCACAGACGTGTTGAATATAACAGTATTGGCTCAGATTTGCTTACCAGACTCAAGATTAACCAGTTCAAGTGTTAAACCAGTGTGTATTGTGATGGGTTCATCATTGTTGTGATACCATCCAAACCTGAGAAAGTTTCTGTTGTCTTCTGTAAAGATGCAGTAGTGGAACATTTGCTGAATGTGACCATAACAGCAAATGGTTCTTGTCTGAAGCAGAGCAAACCCCCTTTAGGGTTTTTGGTTAGATTAGGCTCGATCATCGAGGACATCATCGAGGGAAACACCTTCATACTGATAAGTTGAGCCGAAGACCACCCTGATCTGATCTGGGTTGCAAGCATGGTACATGCTAAAGCATTGGAGGTTCCAACATTCCAATCCTGCCCTTAGAGGTGGTGCAGGCTCAGCATGATCTCTCACAAACAACTTTTTCATAAAGTGAACAAAGTGTTTTTTTGATCTCAGATTTTCTGTTCAGGGTGTGTTGTAGAGAAATAAATCATGCTTCTGCAGGCTGAACATTATTTGGCAGTTTCTTTCATGAGGCATGAAATTGTACTGGTGCTACCTGGCTTTTGAAATCATCCTGATAGAACTATTTACTCATAGTTTTTAGGGACGCTTGTCTTCCATGGAGGCTGACAGCTCATAGTTCTTAGTTGTTACATCAAACACTGGGTTGCCAACATTATCACCCCAAAAATGGAGGGCCTTGTTATGGCCTTGTGAAGAATTGTTTCATGCCTTCACATGGCAGTGATGTGAGCACTGCGCGAAACAAGTAATTTGGCAGGAAACTGTGGAAGTCCTCCTGACATTACCCAGACAGATGTTGCCTATGATGACCCAGCCTAGGTCAAGATGTTGAGCATATAGTGCCTCATTGCACCCAATGATTTGTTGGCGAGCTTTTTGTACCCTTGGGGTGTCTCTTCCTAGAAGCAGGGGGATATCTCTATGTCTGTCAAGAGCTGGTAAGTGATCTGCTATCCCTCTCAAGTGACAGTGGCGTCAGGGGAGTTACAACAAGATCAATGGCTCTCCTGCCTGAACCTTCCGTAATGCCAGCACAGGTGCCCAGGATATATGGTAAAGCATCTCCTGTTATGTTTAACAGGTCAAAAATCTTTTATCTTGCAAGAGATCAGTTACTCTGGTGATCTAAAATAGCATACAGTCTTACAACATTTTCAGATTGACCCTTTTGATATACACAAACTAAGCATGTTTTGGCGTAGGATTTTTCACAAGGTCCTTCTCCACAGATATCTGTAAATGTAGAGAAAACTGGAATATGGGGCACTGTTTGGTCTGTGCTCTCCCCTTCATGCTTTGCCTTGGGAGGATTTTGTGTGAACAGAGTGGGACTGTCTTCAAATGGACGAGATGCTTGCACATGATCATCACTGTTGCATTCTATACACTTAATGGTAGCCTTACAGTTTTTAGCATGGTGTTCAGTGGAAGCACAGCATTTGAAGAAAACCCCAAATTTCTTTAAAAGCTCTTAGTGTTCGACAACTCGGGATCAAGGGTGGTGGTGGCACTAGATGCCGCCAAAGCATTTGATTCAGTGGAATGGATCTACCTGGTGGGATGCCTACGGTGCTTCGGGTTCGGGCCACGTTTCATTAAATGGGTACAGTTGCTGTATAGCTCCCCTAGGGCCCGTATATTTGTTAATGGGTACTTGTCTGACCAATTTTGACCTCCTGGAACAAGGAACCTGTCAGGGCTGTCCCCTTTCCTCCCTGCTGTATGCCCTGGCCGCTGAGCCGTTGGCTATTGCGATACGCCTTAACCCCAATATCTCAGGTTTGCGGATTAACGATAGGGAAGAGAAGATAGGGATGTATGCGGACAATACCATTCTATATTTAGCTGACCCAGGCCCATCCTTACAAAAGGCCCTGAAGACCATAGAGGAAATTGGAGAGTACTCGGGCCTACGCATTAATTGGTCCAAATCGCAAATTCTGCCCATTGATAGCTTTCCCTTTCCCCTGCAAATTCCCTCTCTTCCGTTGTCTACAGTCTCTTCTGTCAAATATCTTGGGGTGGTGATCACTAGACTACTTGCAGACTATCAGGCCCTTCATCTAGAACCCCTTATAGCCCTAGTCAAGAACAAAACACAAATATGGTCCAAGTTGCCCCTAGGAGTAATGGGCCGCATAAATGTCATAAATATGATTCTCTTCCCTAAGATACTGTATATGTTGTGGCATGCTCCCCTCTATGTTCCCCTCAAGTTCTTTAAAATAATCAACTCAATATTAAATTCATTTGTCTGGGGACACGGGAGACACAAACTGTCCTGGCTAACCCTTAAAAACCCTATCACTCTGTGAGGTGTGGCGGTTCCCGACTTCCGTGATTATTACATCGCCTCCCAGCTATCCCATTTTTACCACCTCCCCAAAACTGAACGTTCCAGATACCACTCTTTGGTGTGCCACCCCTCCGAGCATTCTGCTCATACCCCGTTACAAGTGCTACTCTGGAATCGCCTGCAGAGCAATTATTCTAAATTTAATGAACGGATGTTGGCACACCACCATAGGATTTATTCCGTGGCTCTACAAAAAAAACGGTGCTCCATTGGTCCACTCCCACAAACCATTATGGTACAACACCTCCTTACCTGAACTTCTGACGATCCCAGACCCGGGCATTTGGATAGGACGAGGTGTCCTATTTATATATCATGTTATGGCAGCGGACGGCCCTAAACCATTCCACACCTTTAAGGAGGAATTCTCCCTCCCCAACCAATTTCTCTTTGGTTACTTACAGCTCCGTCATGCACTGTAGACCCAATTTCGGGCGTCCCCCCACAATTGGACACCCCTCCGGTCCTGACTATCATTATGGACTCCGAGCCCACCAAGCTGATATCAACGCTGTACTCGACGCTATGACTCCCACAGGAATCTAAAATCGCGTATGGAGCTAAAACAAAGTGGGAACCTGAGGTGGGAGAGATTGAGGACGGGGATTGGGAGGAGATCCTGGGTGGTGTCAAGGCGGTGTCCCCTAAAATCTCAGATAGGCTCACTCAGCTATATATTACACACCAAACATATCTCACTCCCAAAAGGCTGGCCTGGTTCCAACAGACTCACAGCCCATTATGCCCACGGTGTAACTTCACACTAGGCACCTTTTATCACATGATATGGTCGTGTCCAGAGATACAGTCCTATTGGCTCCAGATTGTCCGTTACTTGCATGACATAATGGGATCACTGGCCTCTCTGGACCCAAAGTTGTGCCTACTAGGCCTACACCCAGACCTAGAGATAGACAAATTTACGATTACTTTCCTTAATGAAACATTGTTCCTGGCTAGGAAGATGATTGCTTGACACTGGCTGAGGGCTCACCCCCCCAACAATTCAGGAATGGAAGCGAGAGGTGAATGCCACTTTACTATACAAAAAAATAATATATAAAAACAGAGGTTGCCCCCTTATATTCTCTAGGATTTGGGATAGATGAGACCTGTAATTGATGTGCTCCCTGAGAGAATTGGACTCCAGTCTGGGCCGCGAGGCCTCTGTCCCTTGGTGTCCCCACTGAGGCCCTTTGGTAGTGATTTAAGCTTACAAACGCCAATCTCAATACACCCACCCAATGTACATCTTCTGTGCCTTATTGAATATGTGTTATTAAGTCTGAACACAATGTTTGATCTCGACCTGTATACCCTGGGTACTTGATATATTTTTTGATTTGTACCTGCTGCATTAATAACAATAAAGTTGTTTTTGGCAATTAAAAAAAAAAAAGCTCTTCGTGTTTTTGAAAAGGTTTTTTTCTGAAGCCAATACATTTCCTAAATGGGTGTGGTTTGTTATGTATGGAACATTGTCAAATTGGGGTCTCGATTTTCTTGTTCTAATTAGTCTTTTTAGGGATTATAGTAGGTGCAGGTAGAATATCAGTCCTTTTCACAGACACTGAACCTCCGCGATCTCTATGTGAAATACATGAGCTTGCAGACCTTGGAGAAGGTGGACTGAGAGGGTTGGACTCCCCAAAGGAAAAAAACTTGGATCATTCTTAATATCTGAAATTCCTCTAACGAACTCACAGAAGTAGGAAAAAGGAGGAAAGGAACCTTTTTTCTTCCTTGTACCTTGATCAAACTGATGCCCATTTTTCCTGTATACCATAATGTAACTTGGAGACTACTTGGCTGACCCCTTAAGTGGTATCTAGTTAATTGAGGTTAGGTAGGAGGGTATTAGTCTTGGAGAGTTGAAGCTCGAAGAGAAGGTCATTGAGCTGTTGAAACTTTAGATTGTCTCTAAAGTTTTTTGGGAAGCATTGCAACCTTTTAAATAAAGCATCCTCAATGACTACGCTCAAGTCTGTTCTGAGTAGCATTAAGACCTGTGGCAGGGTTGTCAATGTAAACAGTTTTGATTGAGTCTTTTGATTGCCTTAAAAAATTATTCATACCCCTTGAAATTTTCCACATTTTGTAATGTTACAAACAAAAGTGTAAATGTATTTTATTGGGATTTTATGTGACTAATACAAAGTGGCACCTAATTGTGAAGTGGAAGGAAAATGATAATTGCTTTTCAATTTTTTTTACAAATAAATATGTGAAAAGTGTGGCTGAAGCTCCATCAGATTGGATGGAGAATGTCTGTGAACAGTCAAATTTTCAAGTCTTGACACAGATTCTAAATTGGACTTAGGTCTGGACTTTGACTGGACAATTCTAACACATGAATATGCTTTGATCTAAACCATTCCATTGTAGCTCTGGATGTATGTTTGGGATTGTTGTCCTGCTGTAAGGTGAACCTCCCCCCCCAGTCTCAACTCTTTTGCAGACTCTAACAGGTTTTATTCTAAGATTGCCCTATATTTGGCTCCATCCATCTTCCCATCTATTCTGACCAGCTTCCCTGTCCCTGTTGAAGAAAAGCATGCCCACAACATGATGGTGCCATCACCATGTTTCATTTCATGGTGGGACTGGTGCGTTCAGGGTGATGTGCAGTGTTAGTTTTGTGCCACACATAGCGTTTCACTTTTAGGCCAAAAAGTTCAATTTGGGTCTCATCTGACCAGAGCACCTTCTTCCAAATGTTTGCTGTGTTCCCCACATGGCTTCTCACAAACTGCAAACAGGACTTCTTATGGCTTTCTTTCAACAATGTTTTTCTTCTTGCCACTCTTCCATAAAGGTCAGATTTGTGGAGTGCATGACTAATAGTTGTCCTGTGAACAGATTCTCCCACCTGAGCTGTGGATTTCTGCAGCTCCTCCAGAGTTACTATGGTCCTCTTGGCTACTTCTCTGATTAATGCTCTTCTTGCCCGGCCTGTCAGTTTAGGTGGACCACCATGTCTTGGTAGGTTTGCAGTTGTGCCATACTTTTTCCATTTTCAGATGATGGATTGAACAGTGCTCCATGAGATGTTCAAACCTTGAGATATTTGTTTACAACCTAACCCTTTAACCTAACCTTAAACTTCTCCACAACTGTATCCCTGACCTGTCTGGTGTGTTCATTGGCCTTCATGATGCTGTTTGTTCACTAAGGTTCTATAACAAACCTCTGAGGGATTTACAGAATAGCTGTATTTATGCTGAGATTACATTACACACAGGTTGACTCTGTTTACTAGTTAGGTCACTTCTGAAGGCAATTGGTTCCACTAAATTTTAGTTAGAGGTATCCGAGTAAAGGGAGCTGAATACAAATGCAAGCCACACTTTTCAGATATTTATTTGTAAAAAATGTGGAAAACCATCATTATCATTTTCCTTCCACTTCATAATTATGTGCCACTTTGTGTTGGTCTATCACATAAAATCCCAATAAAATGCATTTACATTTTTGGTTGTAACATAACAAGATGTGGAAAATGTCAAGGGATATGAATACTCTTTCAAGGCACTGTACATTATTATCTCCATACCAGTGTATAGGTACAGCTGCTGTGGTTGGGAGCTGACGTTTTTGTAGAATATGTGAATAATATGATGATAACTTTCACTAGCAGCTTGCTTTAAAACTTCCATCTCTGCTTTCTTGCATGCAGCTTCTGTGACTTCTTCTTCCAACCCTTCTTTCCTTTGGGCAAAGGTTGCCTGAATTTTAGAATATTCGGCATTGGCACTGGCTTTAACCACAACAGAACCTGGCACGAAAACCCCCTTCCTGTCCAGGCCATTTTTCAGCTTTCAGTGCTATCACACTTTGAATGACAATTACTCAGTCATGCAACACTGTACCCATATTAAATTTGCGTCCTTTTTTCACACAAATAGAGCTTTCTTTTGGTGGTATTTAATCACTTGGGGTTTTTTTATTTTTTGTGCTATAAATAAAAAAAGATTGAAAATTTTTTGAAAAAATGCCTTTTTCTTTGTTTCTGTCATAAAATTTTGCAAATTAGTAATTTTTCTTTGTAAATTTTGCCCAAAATGTATACTGCTACATATCTTTGGTAAAAATAACTCAAATAAGTGTATATTATTTGGTCCTTGTGAAAGTTATAGAGTCCATAAGCTATGGTGCCAATCATTGAAAATTGATCACACCTGATCACACCTGATATACTGACGGCCCATCTCATTTCTTGAGACCCTAACAAGCCAGGAAAGTACAAATACCCCCCAAATGACCCTACCCGGCAGTCATATAGTCCACACTAGTCCACACTAGTTAAAAGTTACTAACCGTGGTATCGAATACCTGAGATATTGAAAGTGTTCCTGGTTTATTATATGTGAATAAACTCAATAAAAATGGTTTCTATACATCGTCATATGTAAAACCCGTTTTAAATGTTTCTTTTTAATGATTAAACGTTTTAAAATACTGTCTTTGTTTCTTTTTCCGTAAAAAAGTTTTTTAAAAGTTAGAAAAAAATAAATATCGTGTTTTTTATTTTTTTGGGGTTCACTAATTTATGGTGGTTTTCTTTCGAGATAAACACACTTTTTTCCTGCGTT
>BLSH010054780.1:117291-128461 GCA_018402905.1 Glandirana rugosa | reverse complement strand
CTTGATCTGCAACTCAAAGCAGCGGTATGTGAAATCTCTAATTTCTGCTATCTGTCCTCAGAGCAACAGCACAGACAGCAGTAGTAAAGTAATCTATCTCAGGATGCAGGATCAGGTTTTAAAATGGCTAAAATCTGTCCCTCACGCCGTCAGCTACCTTTCCCTACACTAACCCAAGGAGCATGTGACTGCAGCACTGTGACTCCAGCTTATAAAGAGGCTGGGTCACATGATGCACCGGCCAATCACAGCCATGCCATTAGTAGGCATGGCTGTGATGGCTTCTAAGGGCAAACCAGTGAAACGCTTGTTGATTGGCTGCCCTGCAGCTTCTCAACACGTGGAGTAAAATAGCAGAACCCCGGACCGAACCCGAACGATTTTTGAAATGTCCGGGTCCGGGTCCGTGCCACGGACACCCTAAAGTTCGGTACGGACCCGAACGTTACAGTCCGGGTTCGCTCAACACTAATAGTGAGCAATATGATCTCAGATCAGTAATCTGAAATCTGATCAGTTGATGTAGGTTACTGTACTTTGCACAACATTGCTAAAAAGGTTGATTTAGTCTGTTAACCGCTTATGGACCACCTCACGCAGATAAAATGCGGCAGGGCGACCCTCCTGCGCGAAATCATGTACCGGTACGTGATTTCATGCACAGGGTCTGGGGCATCACAGCAGGAGCCAATTACTGGGTCCGGCGGACATGATGTCCATCGGGACCCGGCGATCGTTCTCTGGAGAGGCAGAAAGGCGGTCTGTCTATGTAAACAAGGCAGACCGCCATTCTGTGAGAGAGGAAAATGTAGATCTTGTGTTTCTGCTAAGCAGAAACACGGATCTCTGTCTTCCTCCAGTCAAAGCACCCCCCACACAGTTAGCAAGCACTCCTTAGGAGCACATTTAACCCTTTGATCACGCCTGATGTTAAACCTCTTACCTGCCAGTGTCATTAGTTCAGTGTCAATGCATATTTTTTTAACGCTGATCAGTGTATTAGTGTCATTGGTCCCCAAAAAGTGTCAAAAATGTCAGGTGTCTGATTTGTCCACCGCAATGTCACAGTCCAGCTAAAAATCACTGATTGCCACCATTACTAGTAAAAAAAAATTTCATAAATCTATCCCATAGTTTGTAGAAGCTATAACTTTTGTGCAAACCAATCATTATACGCTTATTGGGATTTTTTAACCAATACATATTGGCCTAAATTGATGAAGACATTTGATTTTATACATTTTTTATTGGATATGTTTTATAGCATAAAGTAAAAAATGTTGTTTTTTTTTTCAAAATTGTTGGTCTTTTTTTGTTTATAGTGCAAAAAATAAAAACCACAGAGGGGATCAAATACCACCAAAAGAAAGCTCTATATGTGGAGAAAAAAAGGACATCAATTTTATTTGGGTACAGCATAATTGTCAGTTAAAATAGTGCAGTGCTGTATCTCAAAAAATGGCCTGGTCATGAAGGGGGATAAACCTTTTGGGGGCTGAAAGAGTGGATATTGGATAAATCAGTTATATGGGTAAAATATCTCTAGTGACCGCAGCCATTTCTGGAAAAACTCTGGACATAGGAAATACATTCTATGAACACTGGCTTCTTACATTGATGGATGTATAACATGCCCTTAAATTGCCCATGAAGTGACACATCTGTATGATATACAAACTATTAGAGCAAAACTGGTATTTACAAAAAAAATTGCCAGCAACTAATAGTTCCCAGCTGCTTCTACTCTACCACTTCTATTTCTAAACAAACAACTGGGGATTCCCTTCATCAATACCAGACCCTAATCCTAGATGAGGGTTATATAGAGGGTATTGAGGGACCTCCACAAAAAGAACAGTGTGTCAGTGGGGACCCTAAAAAAAAAAACGCTAAAAAAAAAAAAGAGTGAAGTCCCCCCAAAAATCCATCCCAGACCCTTATCCAAGCATGCTGCCTGACTGGCCAGAAAAGGGGGGGGGTGAATGGTGAATGTGTGCCCCGTCCCCATGAAACATACCAGGTCACTTGCGCTAAACATGGGGGTACCTTCTCAGAAGACATCCATATGGCAAAGTACCTTGTCCCCTGCTGATGAGGACAAGGGTCTCTTCTCCACAATCTCGCCTGGTGGTTGTGGGGTGTCCCTGGGGACGGTGGATTTATTATTATATATGTGATTGAGTAAGGTGTACCCCTTCACACAAAGAAAAAACAACCAGCTGAATATGGACATGTAGCTATATTTGGTCAGTGATATATTGTTATCCGGGCAGTAAATAAATGGGGAGTGGGTGACATCACTGGTAGCTAAGGACATGGCAGATGCCAGCACCCACTGTTTCCTTAACAGCCAATAACAAATAGGAAGTTGTCACATATAGTAACTAGTATATATGATGTCCAGTTTTTGGACCAAACCTTGAGCTCATATATAAGCGCATATAACAAAGTCTTGCAACCAAACATTTACTTTTTCTTATTTAAAACAGGACTCCAATGCATCTGAGCACCACAAACCAAAGCTATTTAGGATTTTTTTAGCAATCAGTTTAAACACACCCATCCGTCCATGTCTCCTTGTTTTTTTCCCTGGGAAATCACTTTGAAAAACACCCTAACCATTTGTAGCTGTGATCATCCTGAGTAGGGGCAGATGGTTCATGTAGCTTTTACTTCCTGGAATCCATCTGCCCTTAGTTCAGGCATGTAGGCAGGAGGGTGTGTTTTGCTGAGAAAACCCCTCCTCCCCTCCCAAAGACTCCTGGGATGTATGATATCATTTGCCCATTTTTTTTAAAAAAAGTTTAAAACAAGTAAATATGATCTACTTTACTATCTATTTACTAATGCTACCAGCATAAGGGTTAAAAATATTAATGTTGATTTAGAGAGTGAAGTTTTGTTTATAATTGTTTGGCCCTTTTATTAATCCTTATGTGGAAGGATCTAATACATGGTTCTTAATGAAAGATCTCCTGTACCTGGTTCTCAGTGTTAGATCTCTTGAACTTGGTTCTCATTTGGAGGATTTTCCTCATTTCTGGCTCTCAGTCTGAAATCTCAGGTATTTGATCCTCAGTGGGAGATCTTTGATACTTGGTTCTCAGTGCCTGGTACTTGGATCTCTAGTACCTGTTCACTCAGTGGGGAATCTCCTGTACTTAGTTCTCAGTGGGAGATCTCAGGTTTTTATTGTAAGTGGGAGATCTCTGTTAAAAGGTTCTTAGTGGGGAAATCCTTGGTACTTGGTTTCCAGTTGGAGAACTCTGGTAACTGGTTCTCATTTGGAGATAATTTGTATTTCGTTCTCAGTGGGAGATCTATAGAACCTGGTTCTCAGTGGAAGATCTTTAGTACTTGGTTCTCAGTAGGCCATCTCTGGTACAGAGGTCACATTGAGATATCTTGTATTTGGTTCTCAGTGGGAGATCTATTATACTTGGTATACTAAATTGATCTGATTTTGGCTGTGTCAGATTATTACAGCCAAAAGCCTACTATTTTCCTAAGATAGCACTGCCATTGAAAATATATGCCAACTGCACACACTTAAAAACTTGTAATACCGCTTAACCTCTAAATTGTCTAACCTATGGTTTGATTTACTAAATAAGCACCAAATGCTCATCTATTAAAGTGAATGTTCACCTTGCTTAGTGGATGCAGTGAAGTTGTGAATACAAAAAAAAAAAAAAAAAACAATATGTTGCCTTGCAGATGACCAAATGATTGCACTTGATACAGCTTCACCTTTTTTACTAAGCAAAGTGAACATTTTTTATTGTTTAAAAAATCAACTACTTTGTGTTTTATCCACATATAGAGCAGTATGTACATACAGTATCTAAAGAAAAACTAGAATTCATTTTTCACTTGGCAGAATTCATGTACTACCTAATAAAAATTATTTAATGCTGTGTATCAACACTTACAGGATTTTTTTGCACCCTAAAACATTATTTAGATTTTCATTTTCTATAGCAATAAAAAAAAAACTAGTCCCACGTCTGGTCCCTCCTGAATATCAATAGACAACCCCTTCAGAGCTTATGTTGTTTGCCTGTTCTCTTCTCTTGTTTGCATTGCTGTTTCAACATTCTATGAAAACCTCAACTTTCTTACTTTATTTTATTTTTTTATTGTCAGTCGAGGCTGTATTCTACAAAAACAAATACCACAGCCAATGATGTAAACTCATTTACTGACAAGTTTCTGCTTCAGTGCAAGCCAGTTAAATGCTACACAAAAGAGCTTGTCATTTTATGATGTACTTTGTGCAGGTCTAAGAAATATGAGTGATGTTCGAGAAGCTTTTTTTATCAGTTTCATCAGATGGAAATTTGTGTAAAATGCATTTTTCAGTAACTCCTTTAGTGCCAGTCTTTAAAACACAGTTCAGGTTCCATACATTATGTAGGGAGTGGTCAAATAACAAGCTTACTCTAAAAGCCTTGCTGCTTAGCATTTACACAGGGATAATTGTGTTGTATATTATAGGTGTCAGTTTTAAGTTTCAGAGGAGTAATTTGCTAAAAGTTTGCCAAAAGAACCAGTTGGGGTAAGGAGGAAATGCCAATGGCTGTGATCACCTACTGGCTTCTTAAAGGATAAATTTGTTGGAAGAGCAACAGCATGCTTGCATATAAACTGACTATATACTATATGCATTATACCTGTCTATACCAGCAGGTGGCACTGCAGTGTTATAGTGTTATGTGCATGGAAAATCTATTGTAATGTGATCACAGGATGTTCTGTCTATGTTAAGTGCATGCACTTGTATCCTCCTGTTTCCTGTAAAGACATGTTCTGATATTTCTCTATGACAGTAAAGTATTCTGCTGTATACAAGAAGCTTCCAGCCATGATTTAAATACTCAGCTAACAGGTTATGGGTCCAGTGCACCCAGCAGGCACACAGAGCACCCAGAGGCACTGGAAAGAGAATTCTGAAACTCAGTGAGTACAGTTAGGCTGGGAGTACTGTATGCAAAGATGGCAAGTGGTTCAGATGTGAAGTTTGTAATAGCAAAGCTGATCAATGCCAATACCAGCGGTGGAAAGTTAAACTAGAAATGCTTTTGAAGAAGAATGATTTGTGGCAAGTGCTGGATACAGACAGACCCACAGACAGAGAGACGGAGGACTGGGACAGGAAGGATAGACAGGCAAAAGCAATTATAAGCTTACTAGTGGAAGATGACCAGCTTATCCACATAAGAACAGAGAAAATGGCCAAAGGTATGTGGAATTCATTACAAAAGCTGCATGAGCATTCAAGTCTAAACAACAAGCTTTTTCTACTAAGAAAATGATATAAGGTGACACTAGAAGAAGGTCAGCAAATGTGTAACCACGTGAATGCTATGCTAGATATCATAGAGCAGCAGCGCTGTATTGGAGAGGACGTCAAAGATAACCATATTGTTGCCCTGCTCTTCTGCAGCCTTCCAGAGACATATACTGCTCGTATTAATGCTTTAGAAACCAGACCTGAGCAGGAGCTGACACTGTAATATGTCAAAGGCAAGTTAATTGATGAATATGACAGAAGGAAAGATAATATGCACCATGATGACAAAGCTCTTAAAGTGGAGTTCCACCCAGTTAAAAATCAGCAGTTACAAAAAGTGTAGCTGCTGACTTTTAACAATCGAACACTCACCTGTCCCACGCTCCAGCGATGCAGCCGCCCGATGGTTCGCTCTTCTCCCCCTCCCTTTGACGGCGCCGACATCACAAGTGTGGGCACCCGGCTTTGGCTTTAAAGCTGGGCACGCACGGCGCAATGTGCGAGTTGCGCTACACACTGTGAATGGCCGGCGTATCTTCTGGGGCCTGCGATGTGTCCCAGAAGATCGCCGGGTGGGAGGGAAGGAAGGTGAACTTCCTTCCAGTTCCGTGGCACCAGAGGAGGTGCCACGGGGGGCGGAGACCCTGTAAAAAAAAGGGTCTCCGCCCCCCCAAAAAAATAACATGCCAATCGTGGCTTGTCAGGGGGTCACCTTCCCTTAAAGCGGAAGTTCCACTTTTGGGTGGAACTCCGCTTTAAGATGTACAAAGGTGCAAAGCACAACAAAGATAGCAGAGCCTGTTTTCCCTGTAAAAAGATTGGTCACTTAAAGAAGGACTGTTCTATCTGGAAAGCCGAGCAGTGAAAGCTATAACTATCCACAAAAGAAAGAGTCAAAGCAGCCACAAAGAAAACTTTAGACACATCATGCAGTGGCACCTTTAAAATGACACAGAGTGGCAAGCTTTTTCCTCTAAGAAAATTATATAAGGTGAGACTAGAAGGTAAGCAAATGTGTAACCACGTGAATGCTATGCTAGAGATCATAGAGCAGTTGCGCTGTATTGGAGGGGACATCAAAGATAACCATATTGTTGCCCTGCTCTTCTGTAGCCTTCCAGAGATATATACTGCTCTTATTAACGCTTTAGAAACCAGACCAGAGCAGGAGCTGGCACTGTAATATTTCAAAGGCAAGTTAATCGATGAATATGACAGAAGGAAAGATAATATGCACCATGATGACAAAGCTCTTAAAGCGGAGTTCCACCCAGTTAAAAGTCAGCAGCTACAAAAAGTGTAGCTACTGAGTTTTAACAATCGGACACTCACCTGTCCCTCGCTCCAGCAATGCGGCCGCCCGATGGCTCATTCTTCTCCCCCTCCCTTTGACAGCGCCGGCATCACAAGTGTGGGCACCCGACTTTGGCTTTAAAGCTGGGCACGCACGGCGCAATGCACGAGTTGCGCTGCACACTGTGAATGGCTGGTGTATCTTCTGGGGCCTGTGATGTGTCCCAGAAGATCGCTGGGTGAGAGGGAAGGAAGGTGAACTTCCTTCCAGTTCCGCGGCACCAGAGGAGGAAGTGGAACCGGGGACCCTGTGAAAATAGGGTCTCCTCCCCCCCAAAAAAATGACATGCCAATTGTGGCATGCCAGGGGGTCATCTTCCCTTAAAGCGGAAGTTCCACTTTTGGGTGGAACTCTGCTTTAAGATGTACAAAGGCGCAAAGCACAACAAAGAAAGCAGAGCCTGTTTTCCCTGTAAAAAGATTGGTCACTTAAAGAAGGACTGTTCTATCTGGAAAGCTGAGCAGCAAAAACTACAGCTATCCACAAAAGAAAGAGTCAAAGCAGCCACAAAGTAAACTGTAGACACATCATGGAGTGGCACCTTAAGGGTCAGTTCACACCACATGCAGTCCAGTGCGTTTTTTTTCTGCATCAAAAACGCATGGAAAGTAGGTTATATGGCTTTCAATGGCTTAGTTCATACCAGTACAGTCAGTTCCAGTGTGTTCCAGCTCCAGAAAAAAAAGTAGAACATGCTGCATTGCTTATGCACTGAACTGTACTGGAACGCAGTAAAACGCATCAAAAACACACCGGAACACACCAAAAACGCACTGGAACTCACATGTCCTAAGAAAAAAAGGGGGAAAAAACTGCACTGGAATGCATCAAAAACGCACCGGAAACGCGTCAAAAACGTGCATGCAGAAAAGCATCCGGAAAGCATCCGGACTGCGTTTCTATGGTGTGATCTGGCCCTTAAAGTGACGCAGAGCTGCAAGCCATGCGGCTGGTGCATAGACTCAGGTGCAACAATCCACATGACTAGCGATAAGACCTTCTTCACAAACATTGATTACAGTGCAAAAGACAAAATTTTTCCTAGCAAACTAAAAATGCATCATATGAAAAGGTAAAGGCCAGGGTTTTCTGAACTGCACTTTGATTTGTAGATGAATGTTTCACTCCTGGGTAAAGAGTTTATAGCACCGCAACACCCTGTCTTCATTGGTTGAGAAAGCAAGTCTGTACAGTGTTATGTGGAATTGGTACCAATTCCAGAATGTGGAACTATACCACCAATATCTGGAACTTTAATAAAGACGCATTCCGCCATAAACTGCCTCACCCTTGTGTCACACAGTATTTTGGAATTGGGCCTCTGTAGGCCATTATACAGTCTATATGTAATATCTGAGAGATGAAGAAATGCAAGCAATTAGTGTGGAACAGGGTCTGGTGGTGGCCAGGTCATGATGAGTCCTAGTGGTAGAGCAGTCTGAGAACATCCATTATGCACCCTTTCTGTGCCACCGGGCTACTGCCAGGCTGTCCTCAGTCCCAGTGCAGGGCCACATTCAGGCAGCAGGCAAGTGGGCTGGAAGAAGGGTTTGGGCTTCGCACTTCCCCTCCTGACATGCAAAAGGCCAGTGGCCAGGATTTTTGCTTTTCAGCCCGGTTCCAGTGTAAACATGAGTCAGTTCCCCTACAATGGGGCACTAGCCTAAGGAAATGCCATGTCTACCTCCAGCTGCTAGGTGCGCCCTGCATATACAAGAGTAGCGGTTGCAGGAAGGAGGTTCATGAGCAGTGGATCAGTGAAAACACACAGTAAGGTAGAAGACTGTGTCACTGTGAGACTCCTGAAAAGGAGCTTAATACCATCCTAGCAGCCAGCACCAGGTGAAGACTAACTACTGGGACATTTTGACTGCTGGGACTCTGGAAATACACCCATCAGGTTCCTGGCCACCAAGCCACTAGCAGGTGTTCTAGTTCCTAACTGCAAATCAGTGGTGTCTTTAAGTTTACTTTTTTTTTAATCATGCATGGCTGTGTTCGGGGATTCTTACAATTTTGAGAAGACACCATGGAGCCGAATTACTCAACTGAAAACTGCGTAACCAAATTTCAGCATTTAATTTTTTACTTGTCCATGTAGCCTTTTTAGGAAAGTCAGTTGCAAGGGGTATCTGTTCTCATAACCTGAAGCTCAAGACTTGAGCCCCAGCTTGGAAGTGTCTTGCTTACATTATTCTTTTCAGAAGCAGTTGGACGAAATACAAGGGGAAGGATAAATATATAGTGTATTGTTTAAAAGAGGAATTGGGAGATATAAAATAAGACATGGACACGCACACTTGAACTGACATAATTTATGGCAAATATTTGAAATTATTATTATATGTGCATAGTATGTCATAATTGTGGAAGTGGTGAATTATTTTATGTTTAGGTTTACATTTCATAATAGAGCATCACACATGTCACAAAATGACATTTTTGAATAAGAGATATTGCTTGGCGCTGTTTTAATATGATTTGTGACAGCAATGAAATTGGTCAATATATATAAATTCTACTGATTTCAGTGTACATTATTCTCCAATCCATGACATAAAGGTTCCCAACTAAATGGCTTGCAAGGGCTGCAGTCTGCTCCCATCTCTCAATCCATAATTGTTGATTTCATAGAAGAATATAGGGAAATTTTACTGAACTTGAGGAATAAATGCATAGAACACAGATAATAGAATATGATAGATGTGCATGATTTAACTATTTTAGAAAGTTGCATATAATGACAATAAAATTTGCTATTTTAACATTACTCTACAAATGATGTATGTACCATGTCATATTTTTTGCAAAAGTAAAAGATTCTAATAAAAGAATGTCATTGTTTTCAAGAACATGTGAACTCATACTGGCAGTTGACAGACTAAATTTTCTTTTATTTGCACTTTTCAGTTCCCACGCTAGCTATGAAAAACTAGTTACCTCCAGTGATCACTATGGACTTTGTTTTATTGACTCTTCTGTGCTGTCATTACTGTGCAAGATCTTGCAGACCCTCTCCTGTAATAAAATTAGTAGCAATACCCCGTATGTCGTCGTAGCTTCTCATCAGCAATCATCCAAATTACTGTCTTCACTTTTTTTCATTTGTGGATCATACCATGGCTAACATCGCCTTTTTATTTTACATTTTTAAGTGATTGATGATGATTGATGACTTAATTCCCTAATTTCCAATATACAACTATCTCATTTAAAACACATAGAATAAAATGATAATACTAACGCAACTGTTAAAGCTGAATTCCGGGTATGAATATTTTTGCAATGTAAGTATGCATATGCCATACCTGGCCAATCACTTTGGAAGTGGAGATTCACTGTAGTAGACCCTGTGATCCTCAGTGGTCCTCGCTGTGTTCTGGTTCCCATGCAGAGAGGCTGCTCTACTGCATAGTAGCTACAGGGGTTAATAAATACAAAGTGCTCTCTGATTGGATGATGTGAAGATTGGGATGTCACCCTTCTGCCTCTCCAACAGTGAAAATCTGACAGAGATTTTAGACTTCCATTACTCTACTATAAAAATCTGGATCTAGCTAACTATGTGAACATACCCATACTTGGAGTTATTTTTTTTCTTTAGTTTTTAATAGAGTGGAGTAGGGTTGGAGCCCCTTTTGAGATTTACTGCTATCCATTACAGGAAATTCTCTTCACTTCCTGTTCTGCTGAAAATAGTATCATCAGAGAGGGAGTGAAAGTAAATCTCCAAGACTAACACATAAAGAAATAAAAATCTTTTATAGTAGAGTAGTGGAAGTCTACAACCTCTGTCAGATTTTCATTGTGCCTCTATTGCAGATTTTCCATCTCAGATTTCCCCTCAAGAGTGGTCCGAAATGTCTTGATGAGAGTCAAGAACAGCAGAAAAATTCTTCAGGGGCTCAAACTCTTCCCCGATTTATCCAATACTATTGGAAAAGGTTTGGCTGGACCTACATAATCATGGATAACAATGGATTTGCTTAATAACATACTAAAGAGCGGTGATGTTCAAGACTGGACACTACTAAATACAGTGCCTTGCGAAAGTATTCGGCCCCCTTGAACTTTGCGACCTTTTGCCACATTTCAGGCTTCAAACATAAAGATATAAAACTGTAATTTTTTGTGAAGAATCCAACTAAGAAGTGTTTTTTAATGTCAAAATATAGAAATACAAACTTCGGACTTTACACCGTTTTCCAGCGTTTCAAGTTCCCCCGGCTTATGAAAGCGTTCCGTGACATAAATCATCACAGGTCAGAACTTGTAGTGGCGAGAAATCATACAATAATTCGTTTAGGTAACAATAGGTACTAATACATCCAGGTCGGTTTGGAAAAGGTTATCATAACCTATTTAGCCCCTTCTCAAACTCGGGGACTTCTTAAAAAGACGACAAGAACTGAGAGTAGTTCTGTAAAGCCTGGTGAGAACTCCCCTTTAGACTCTACCTTTTAGACGTTATCTCCGTGTTACTTTTAGACTGTCTCCAACATCTGAAGGTGATGAGATGATAT
>BLSH010054780.1:73067-94673 GCA_018402905.1 Glandirana rugosa | reverse complement strand
CGATATTGGGGGGGACATGTCGGAACATTTTGACACTTTTTTGGGACCAATGACATTTATTCAGAGATCAGAAATTTAAATGTCCACTGATTACTGTATAAATGTCATTGGCAGTGAAGGGGTTAACCTGCAGGGGGAGAGCTAGGGGTTAATAGTGTTCCCTGGGTGTGTTCTTACTGTGGGGGGGGTTGGGCTAACATGGGCATGAGAGATCTAACTGATCCCAGTGACAGGGATCAGTAGATCTCTCATGCCCCACTGACAGGGCGGGGAACCGCCGTGTTTACATCGGCGGTTCCCCGTTCTTTTCCCTGTAGCCGCTCATCGCGGCTCGCCGGCGGACATCGGGTCCGCCCGAGCCGCGGGCACACTCCCCAGGAGTGTGGCGGGGGTGCGCGCGCCCCCTGGTGGCCAAATGCGAATCACCGATTATTTACGGCGATTCGCGCAGGGCTCCCCGACTGCCGCCGTGAAAAGACGGCGCGCGGTCGGGAAGGTGTTAAGTTCTATGACAGGTAAGTTAGCTTTAGCTTTACTAAACAGCTGCAGAGTAGGATTAACAATGCAAACAGCATCAAAATGGCAAAAGGGCATGCATACAGTATAGAACTATGTTAAACTCATAGGTGTGCGCAGCCTATTGCTTTAGGGTGTGCACTCCAAAGCTCATACACACAAACACAGTACCCGATTCCTCACTGTGTACATTCAGAAAGGGAAGGGGTCGGTAAATTACATATTCCCCCACTCATCCTAAAGCACCCCCTTGTTTGCTCCCACAGCAAAAGCCAGTGGAAGAGAAGAGACAGGAAGCCAGCAGCACTGTGTGGGGGGAGCCAGAGCAGTAGGAGGAATCTGCGCCATGCATGGTTATTAGGGTGTGCCCTGGCACACCTTGTGCACATGCCTATGGTTAAACTGATCATGGTGGAAGAGGTATGGAATTGTATATTTCAGGCAAATCTTTCATAATTGCAAGCTGCTCACTTTTGATGTTTTAAGGGAGGCATTTGATCTTCCACCTTCTATGCAATTTTACTACATGCAACTCTGGCATGCAATAGTGGCCCAGGGTAGAACCTCTAAATAGTCCATGTCTTCAGTACCCCTATTTACCTTGATCAAGGAAGCAGCAACAACCAAGGGCTTTATATCCCAGGGCTATGCTATGCTGCTTCAGCTATTTTTGAAAAAACATCCTATAAGTGCAAGGGCTAAGTGGGAGGATGACATCGGTCAACTGGATGGGTATCAGTGGGAGGCTCTGCAGGCTGTGACCACTTGCTCCTTGAATGTAGCTCAGAGATTGACACAACTTTATATCCCTTTGAGTGTGTACTATACCCCTCATAGATTGCACACTATGGGACTGCTGTCTACTAGGTGTAGGCGGGGCTATGGTGAACTGATCCATTTATTGTGGAGATGCCCCAAAATGTGGTTATATTGGATGGGGGTGGTGGACACCCTGAACAGAGTATTTCAGGTGTCGCTCCCTTTGGACCCCAAATCTTGCTTGCTTAATCTATTAGACGAGTTTGAATGGGAAAATCATACTAGGGAGGCTATTACTAGGACCCTATTTCTAGTTCGTAAAATGATAATGATACATTGGAAATCAGAGGATCCTCTTATGGTCAAAGAGTGGGTGGCTGCTGTAGGAAACACAATGTGAATGGTGTTATCCTTTCATACAGGGCAGGACTAATGGTCCTACATTGTGCAGGATAACATCAGAGAGTGGCCACCAGCCAAGGGAAGGGTTTTGGGGGACCAGTTGAACAGAGAGGAGAAAGTCTAGCAAGGAGCAAGGAAAAAGGTAAGCTATTCATTATCCCCTAGGCAAAATGAGCAGTTACCCTTGAAGTGGGACGGAGGGCCCACTGCAAGAGTAAATGTTTTTATTTCCTGAAGTTCAGCTTTAAAGTAAAATCAGCCGAAAATATGGTAAGGTACTTTAAGGTTATGTTTTATTTGTGTATGAAACACATGTCTACAGCTCTTTATTCTGCTGTAGAAGTATGTAAAGCCAATAATATAGGGGTATATAAAGTCAAATAATGCTTACCATATCTACAATACATAAGTTATTGAATATGTTGTGGCAGGTGTTAAATTGCCACACACTGCCTTAATATCTCATTCATTTTTATTGTACCTTGCATACTTTTCAGAAATCCCTCCAGTTCCCATGCTAGATTTTCAACCTAAAACAAATGCTTGTAGCATTCTTCAGCTCGCAAAAGAATTCAGTTACTATTATTATTATTTTTTCGACGGCTCAATATTCCATTGTTGTGTTTGAGTAACAAAAGGGAATGGGTACAAAGGGAATGTGTTATGTTTATGGGTCAGATCCTTTTCATGTGGTACAAGGCTGTTGCTAGGGTCTGTTTTTATATACTCTGCTTGCATTAAACCTCTCATTGTATCGGCTCTCATAAAAATGATAAGCTTACTCTCACAATTCTATGCAATCTCTGAAAATCCATATACATGGATTAATGATCACTGTGGAGAAATTTCTGAAAGTTCACTGACTTGCCTGACACACTATGCACACACAAATGCATTGGATATTACACTATCCCGAACATATTGGGAATATTTCTTAACCCCTACAGTTAACATTTCCAGAGCAATCATAGCTCCCAACTGTCCCTGATTTCAAAGGACTGTCCCTGATTTCAAAGGACTGTTCCTGATTTGGAGCAATGTCCCTCTGTCCCTCATTGCTCTTCATTTGTCCCTCATTTTGGTCTGATGCATATACTTATATAAAATGCACTATTTATCTATCAAAAAGTGTTTTATAATGCTAAACCTTTCATCCAATTTCTAAATTGCTGCATTTGTACATTTAAAAAGCTAAAATAAAGGAATAGTAGTGGTAAAAAAGCACTTGTGGGTTCAACCAATATTTTTTTTGTATAATTCTCCTTTAACCACTTCCCACCGTATGACTATAAGCAGTGACAGGGTGGCTCTATTATGCGAATCGCTGCATATAGTCATCACTTTCATGCACGGCGGCTAGGGGGCCCCTGAGCGGGGCCGCTGGTCGGGCGGACTCGATGTCCGCCGGCGACTCGCGATGCCCTGTGACAGAGCCAGAATGGGGAACCGCTGATGTAAACACGGTGGTACCCCAATCTGACAGGCGGCATGTCAGAGATCTACTGATCCCTGTACTCGGGATCAGTTAGATCTCTGGTGCCCCTGCCAGCCCGGCCCCCCATACAGTTAGAACACACCCAGGGAACACAGTTAACCCCTTCACTGCCAACGGCATTTATACAGTAATCAGTGGATATTTAAATTTCTGATTGCTGAATAAATGTCATTGGTCCCAAAAAAGTGTCAAAAATGTCTGGCATATCAGCTACAATATTGCAGTCCCAATAAAAATCGCAGATTGCCGCCATTACTAGTAAAAAAAAAAATGTAAAAACGCCAGAAATTAATTCTCATAGTTTGTAAACGCGGCAACTTTTGTGCAAACCAATCAAAAAACGATTATTGCGATTTTTTTACCAAAAATATGAGGAAGAATATAAATTGGCCAAAACTGATGAATAAATTAGTTTTTTTATATTTTTTTTTGGATTTGTATTTTAGCAAAAAGTAAGAAATATTGTTCTTTTTGCAAAACTGTCGCTCTTTTTTTGTTTATAGCGAAAATTATGCAGAGGGGATCAAATACCACCAAAAGAAAGCTCTATTTGTGGGAAAAAAGGGACGCAAATTTTGTTTTGGTACAACGTCACACGACCGCGCAATTGTCAGTTAAAGGGACGCAGTGCCGAATCGCAAAAAGTGCTCTGGTCCTAACGTGGGAAATCCTTCCGGTCCTTAAGTGGTTAAGGGGGCATGGCAGGGGGTGTGTCCTATGCCTACATACTTTTGCTAATAGGTGTTCCTCATTCCCGTCTCAGAAAGTTGGAAGGTTTGAGCAATGACTGCTAGATGTATTCTCTTGGTCTGTGGTTGTTCTGCCATGCCCTTCTTAAGGTATAACTATAAAGACAGTTATTTAAAGTGGTCGCATCCCCTAAAATGTAACTTTTACCTACAGGTAAGCCTATAATAAGGCTTACCTGAAGTTAAAATGAATATCTCCTAAACCTGCACGGTTTAGGAAATATTCCCCCTACAAGCAGCCACTAACGTCACGGCGCATGCGCAGTGATGTCCCGGCGAAGGCCCAGCACATAGCCGAACCTGGAAGGATCCCCTGAGGGAACATAGCTGCTCCCTCTGCGGGGACCGAGCAGCCCTGATGGATCTTCGTTCTGAGGTAAGTATTTCATAATGAGCTAGTATGCTGTGCATACTAGCTCATTATGCCTTTGTCTTGCAGGTTTTGTTTTTTTGTTTTTTTTGGGTACCTGGGGATACAACCGCTTTAAATGTCATTTTTTTTGTAAAAGTGTAAAAGGATGTCACTAGCATATGGGATAGAGGGGTGATGGGAATAAAAGAAAGGATGGAACATTGCAAAGTATAAAATTATGAAGCTTAACTAGTTCCATACCACGCACAGTATATTTACTGCGGTGGTGTGGACGCTTCCCGCTAATCGCCGTAAATAAGTGGCGATCTGCGGGTGGCCGCTAGGGGGCGCGCGCGCGCCGTGCTCCTGAGGAGTGTGCCCGCGGCTCGGGCGGACCTGATGTTGGCCGGGGAGCCGCGATGAGCGGCCACAGCTAAAGAACGGGGAACCGCCGATGTAAACACGGTGGTTCCCTGTTCTGTTAGTGGGGGCATAGGAGATCTACTGATCCCTGTCACTGGGATCAGTTAGATCTCTTATGCCCTTGGTAGCCCAGCCCCCCCCCCCCACAGTTAGAACACGCCTAGGGAACACAGTTAACCACTAGATCTCCCCCATCAGGTTAACCCCTTCACTGCCAGTGACATTTATACAGTAATCAGTGGACATTTAAATTTCTGATCGCTGTATAAATGCCAATGGTCCCTAAAAAGTGTCAAAATGGTCCGACATGTCCGCTGCAATATCGCAGTACCGCACAAAATCGCAGATCGCCGCCATTACTAGTAAAAAATAAAAAATAATAAAAACCCCAGAAATTAATTCTCATCATCCGTAAACGCAGCCACTTTTACGCAAACCAATCAATAAACGCCGTTTGCGATTTGTTTTACCAAAAAATGTTTTTTTTATATATTTTTTTGGATTTGTATTTTAGCAAAAAGTAAGAAAAAATGTTTTTTTGTTTTTTTTTTTGCAAAATTATGGCTCTTCTTTTGTTTATAGCGGTGATCAGAAATGACGCAGAGGTGATCAAATACCACCAAAAGAAAGCTCTATTTGTGGGGAAAGAAGGACGAAAATTTCGTTTGGGTACAACGTCGCACGACCACGCAATTGTCAGTTAAAGTGACGCAGTGCCGAATCGCAAAAAGTGCTCTGGTCCTAAAGTGGGAAATCCTTCCGGGGCTGAAGTCGTTAAAGATCTTGTTACCCCAACACTTCATATTCCTGAAATGTGGCTGCTGTACCATGTACTTGTATGAGAAAGTATTCTGTTTTGTATTGTCTCCTTTATATGAAATCCCTGGTGTTCCTGCCAGTCCCTCTGCTTTCCTATTAAAAACTGACCACACTATGCAGGAGAACACACCATGGTCAGTTCTCTAGCTAAGCTGGGAACTCAGTGTACTCTCCTCCATTGATCAGACTTGTCCCAGTATGCCCCGCTGCACAGCCATTCACTGGGAAGCTTAGTGTACTGCTGCTCCCACCCCCAAGCTCTTATGCAGCAAAGAACAGGGAATGTGATCACTTCTAAAAAAGGGAACAACGGTATTTATAATATTTTTTTTTTATATCTATACAACAACGATTACCTTTCATTTCTATTTTAAACTGAATGGGACCCCTTTCACACGGAGGCGCTTGAAAACTGCCCACAAAATGCTGGTCGCTTTTGCAGCGCTTTTCAATCACTTTTGAGGCATTAGCGGTGCACTTTTTTCAGGGTCACATTGCTCAAAAGAACCATTTTGAGGCACTTTTGTGAGCTTTTCAGTTGCTTTTGAGGCGCTTCCCATTCATTTCAATGGAGAGGGGTGCTTTTTTTTATCGCTTCGAACATGCTCCAAAGGGGCGTGCTCCAACGCTCCGCCCCTAGTCTGAAAGCATTAATTGATTTTAATAGAAATAGGTTTTCGTGAGCTTTTCAGGCGCTTTTTTTTTTGCGTTAAAGCTCCATGAAATGCGCCTCAGTGGGAAAGGGGTCTAAAGCAGTAAAAAAAAAAACATTTATTATATGGCAGCTTACCAATTCTTAGATGTGATGGCTGTATTCATTTTCTTTTTAGGCTTCCTTTCTTCTATTATCATCAATTGATCCAGTCAGAAAGTCTGCTGTTTTTTACAAGAATGTATCAGTTTACATGGATGAGAAAAACACTTACCATTGGCGGGGGGTGATTTAAATGAACAGCGTTTATTTATTCCTGCAAAACCTTTATCCCAAAAGGAAAGGCGCTTTGCTGTAACTGATTATAAAGTGTGAGTTGGAGTTTGACTTCAATATGTTAATGTATCTAAATCTGCTAATACATTTAACACTATCGACCCCCCAAATTGACAATGCTGCTGTGCCTCCTATTCTCATTCCTTCAGAGTTATGTCTCACAGGGGGGTGTTACTGGCCAGATCACCAGGTGAAAACAGAGGGAAAAAGCCAAAAAAATAGATAATGTATGCAACCACCACATCTAATGACTGGTAAGCTGCAATATATTATTTTTTTTTTGTTTTGTTTTATTTAGCACTTTAACAATAAAATCACCAATTAATATCAGAAAATATACAGGTATGGTTGGACTAGTTTATTAAAGGATTGGAGAATCTTCACACAATGAATTGTTTGAATATTAGTCCAATTGTCCAATCATGTGCAGATGACATAAGTAAATAAAAGTTTGTGTGAGGAATCTCAACCAATTCAGTAATTTAGCCCCCTTATAGAAATTTTCAATTCGAAACAAGCAGTCCTAATCTGTACACTTTTGGTTAACCACTTCAGCCCCGAAAGGATTTCCCACTTTAGGACCAGAGCACTTTTTGCGATTCGGCACTACGTCGCTTTAACTGACAATTGCGCGGTCGTGTGATGTTGTACCCAAACAAAATTTGTGTCCTTTTTTTTCCCACAAATAGAGCTTTCTTTTGGTGGTATTTGATCCCTTCTGCGTCATTTCTGACGCTATAAACAAAAGAAGAGCGACAATTTTGCAAAAAAAACCAAATTTATTACTCTTTGCTAAAATACAAATATAAAAAAAACATTTTTCCATCGTTTTTGGACGATTTATATTCTTCCTCATATTTTTGGTAAAAAAAAATGGCAATCAGCGTTTATTGATTGGTTTGCGCAAAGGTTCCCGCGTTTACGGACGATGAGAATTAATTTCTGGCTTTTTATTTATTTATTTTTTTTACTAGTAATGGCGGCGACCTGCGATTTTTAACAGTACTGCGATATTGCGGCGGACATGTCAGACCATTTTGACACTTTTTTGGGACCATTGTCATTTATACAGCAATCAGTGCTACAAAAATGCACCGATTACTGTGTAAATGTCATTGGCAGTGAAGGGGTTAACCTGCAGGGGTCACTCTAAGGGTTAACAGTGTTCCCTGGGAGTGTTCTAACTGTGTGTGGGCTGCCCTGGCTGGGGAAAGGGGATGATCACTGCTTCCATATAGAGGAAGCCTGTGATCACCGCCCTTCCCTCTCTATGGGAACAGAGATCCATGTTTACATATACGGACCTCCGTTCTCTCACTGTGGGGGGGGCCATCGTGGGTAGCCGGCGGCGATCGAGTCCGCCCTACCCGCTCAGGCGGCGCGCGCGCACTCACAGCACTAGTTATCGGTTTGCGATAACGAGCCACTCTGTCGCCGTCAGACTGCGGTCGGCAAGTAGTTAATGTCATAAGGTCTTGAACATGTAACATTGAATGAGTGTAGTATCTATACACAGTTCTATTAAAGAATAGCTCAAGAATTTCTGTGCAGTACATAAAAGTAAAGCTGACCATTGATGGATTGAAATTTAGCCGGTTCAGAAGACTGATCGAAAAAAACACAAATGATCTATGGCCATCCTAAAGCTGGCCATAGATGGGTAGAATTTCCAATTAAAATTCTTCAGAAAAGAACGTTCTATAAAAGTTCATTTGGTTTTTAACGCACCAATTTCTAACAGTGTATGTGTTTTTTGGAAAAGCCCGTTCATTCCAAAATTAAATGTTAAAGGCAAACAAAATCTTTCCAATGTGAGAGGATGCAGGGCGCCTCTTGATAACAGCATCTGACCAGAGGTATCCCCAATGAGCTGGATATGGGTCTGGCTGATAAACGTCAATACCATGCACTAGGGCAGCGCTCCAAGAAGGAAGCAACAACTCTGAGGAAGAAAAGACAAAAAGAAGGTGCCTCTAAGTGCAGAAACACTATGACTTTATTTGCCAAAGGAATAAAAACACTTACTAGAAGTATATAGTTAAAAAGCTCATGTTAAAAGGAGCCCAGCGATTTAAATAGTCCTGGAAGGATCGAGTGAGCAGCATGATCCCAGGCGTCCAGCAGGAGGGTAGCCACAGGGAGAGGAACCAGGAAGGACACAGCCGCGCTGTGCAGACCAGTGTGGAACGCTGGACTAGTGGTTGACATCACCAGAAGCCGCAGTGGCTGGTGCATAAGGGGCACTTGCACGCCGCCTCCCCGCCGCTGACAAGTAAAAAAAAAGTCAGCCCGGCCCCCCTGCAGAAGGCGCCGGTACATAGACTTGTCTGGCACCCCATCCTAAAATTTCACCAGCCGCCACTGACCAGAAGTGCTCCCAGAACCAGTGTGGAACGCATGGAACCAGGAAGTGACGTCTATTAGGCAGGCACTTTTCAGAGCATCTGATTGGCTCCTTCTTCATGCCGATGCTGATGGGTCTTTGTTGGTTCAAAAATATAGAGACAATGGGCGTGCCGGCGGAACAATGACATCAGCAGCTGAAATCCGGGAGTGTATGATACAAGCAATGCCGGGGGCTAACTGTCAAACACATAGGGGTAAACAGAGGAGACAATCAGGGTAGTAAAAAGGGTAGGTAAAAGGCAACATAAAAAAGGATATGGATCAGTGGGACTACAGATCCCAGTGAGCCAAGAAGACACATGCAAGTCTAAAACAAGTATTAAATAACTAAAAGGTGACAAGGATCTGTGGGATTACAAATCCCAGTGAGTCAAGAGGACACATATAGGTCTAAAAGCAAGTATTAAATAACTAAAAGGTGACAAGGATCATCAAGTAGAAAACAAAAAGAGCCAGTATGGAGGTATTTGACTAAAATATGCATAATTTTAAACAGTTATAGCAGTGTATTTACCTTCAATTTCTCATTTAACCCATCGGGCGATAGCACATTGAGGGAATAAATCCAGCAGGTCTCTCTATAACACAATTTAGGAAATTGCTCAGCCAGGGGGAGATGTCTTGGCATAGTCTCGATGACTCAAACCTTTAAACCAGCCGTGGACCTATCATGATGTTGCAAGAAGTGTCAGGGCACACTGTGTATGTCAGTGCCTTCAGTGCTCACCAAAATGTTTCCATAGTGGCCTTATGGTAAGACCTACATAAAAGAGGCCACAGGGGCATGGGAGGCAGTAAACTACATAGTGGGATGAGCACGTGTAGAATTCTCTAATGGGGTAGGTTTTCCCTTTTACCTTAAGTTCCCTTTGTCCATGTTGGACAAACTGACAAGTCTTGCAGAGAGGCTTGCAGCATTGAAACATTCCAATTTAAGCTAGAAAAGTGGGAATGAAGCAGCCATGGTGGAAAGGCTTGCTTTTTAGTTTATTAGGAGTCACTTTGCTTTTTATGCTGGAAGCTTTTTTTTATATACAAACTGATGTTTATCTGAGAGAACAGGAAGGAGGTGCTGGTCCTGTTTTAATAGGGGCCAGTGTTTTTTTATAGTCTGTTCCATCTGCCTATAGCCGGAATAGAACTAGGTAATAAAGCTGATGTCATTGGTGCCAGCCTGGGTAGTACGACGAAATCTTTCGAATAACATTTGAATGTTCTGATAATTTTCATGAAAATTTTCTAAGAATTTTTATTCAAAATTTTGTCCATCTATGGCAGCCATTCTCAACCAGGGTTCCTCCAGAGGTTGCTAGGGGTTCCTTGAGCTGTGGCTGATTGACTTACCATTTGATGGTACCTGCATAGTCCCAGGGTCAACACCACTTAGTAGACCTAGTTGCATGAAGCCAAGGACCCTTTAGCTGGCCGTAGGGGTTGCATTCTGGCCACCACTTTAAGGGTTGCATTCTTTGTAAGGATCATTTTTTTCACTGACCACAAATAAATTGATTTTAGCAAGGGTTCCCCTGAGACCTGAACATGATTGCAAGGGTTCCTCTGGGGTAAAAAGGTTTAGAAAGGCTGATCTATGGCCAGCTTTAAGCCTGGTACACACTACAGTTTTTTTTTTCGTGCAACCCGACAGCTCCGGTCAGGGGCCGCTGTACTGAACAACCGAGGTTAGTCCAGTGATCTCCCCCACTGAGCTGTTGTGTTCTGATAGGGGGACAACCCCCCCGACGACTACCCCTCCCCCCTACCAGAACACTTTGATCAGCGCTGTCTGCCATTGGCTGAGAGCGCTGATTGAGATCGGTCGGCTGCTGGTTTTCTAGCATGCATGCGTGACAGAAGCCAGCC
Source organism: Glandirana rugosa (assembly GCA_018402905.1). Lineage (NCBI taxonomy): Eukaryota > Metazoa > Chordata > Amphibia > Anura > Ranidae > Glandirana > Glandirana rugosa. The sequence goes on along the minus strand of BLSH010054780.1, from coordinate 83,904 downwards.
GACATACACACGGTCAGAATGTCATACCGGCAAATGTCTTCTGATCTCCAGTCTTGGTAAAGCAGAAAAATAATTAACAGTATTCTTTATCTGTTTTGTTACATTATGCCTGTACATGGCATTGAAGTTTCCATTGTGCCTAGTTGAGAATGATCAAAGATTCTTATCATGTTAAAACTACAGAAAAAAAAACAATCATGTGTCTCTGTGAACACTCTATAGATAATATTGTGTTGAAATAAATTGCATATTTCTGGTATGGGTTCTTTATACAGCTGTACAGACCTAAAGGGTAATTTCACTTTCAAGAAGAAAAAAAAAAGCAAATAAAGAAACATAATAAAGCATATACAATTGCTGCACAAGCAATATTGTAATTGAAGGTTATCAAAATTACCTTTTTTTTCAAACTGTAATTTTCTGTAAAATGCAATCCATTATGGCAATCTGGAGAGGTTTTATATACAGTTGGTGTACAGAACATCCCCAGAAAAAATATAATTTCCTGCTTGTGTGAAGGACTCTGCAGTAGTCAAGCTCCATCCTCTGCAACGCACGTCATGTTTGGTGAGATACTCCCTAGGGGTTAATGCCTGCTAAAGAGAGGCATTTACCAGAAGTTTTTTCATCAGAGCTCTGAAAGTGCATCAGCTGATTAATCACTTCAGCCCCGGAAGGATTTCCCATGTTAGAACCAGAGCACTTTTTGCGATTTGGCACTGCGTCGCTTTAACTGACAATTGCGCGGTTGTGCGACGTTGTACCCAAACAAAATTTGCGTACTTTTTTCCCACAAATAGAGCTTTCTTTTGGTGGTATTTGATCACCTCTGCGTCACTTCTGATCACTGCTATACACAAAAAGTTACAATTGAGTGACAATTTTGCAATTTTGCAAAAAAAACAATATTTCTTACTTTTGCTAAAATCCAAATCCAAAAAAAATATATAAAAAAACGAATTTATTCATCGGTTTTTGCTGATTTATATTCTTCTTCATTTTTTGGTAAAAAAAAAATCACAATCAGCATTTATTGATTGGTTTGCGCAAACGTTGCCGCGTTTATAAACCATGAGAATTAATTTCTGCCGTTTTTACAATTTTTTTTTTTTTTTACTGGTAATGGCGGCGATCTGCGATTTTTATCAGGACTGCGATATAGGGGCAGACATGTCGGACATTTTTGACACTTTTTTGGGACCAATGACATTTATAGAGCGAGCGGAAATGTAAATGTCCACTGATAACTGTATAAATGTCATTGGCAGTGAAGGGGTTAACCTGGGGGGGCACTCTAGGGGTTAGCTGTGTTCCCTAGGCGTGTTCTAACTGTGAGGGGGCTGGGCTGTCAGAAGCATGAGAGATCTAACTGATCCCAGTGACAGGGATCAGTAGATCTCTGTCATACTGCCTGACAGCGGGGGATCCGCTGTATTTACATCAGCGGTAACCCGTTTTTCAGCTGTGGCCAGCAATCGTGGCTCACCGGCGGACATCGGGTCCTCCCAGGCCACGGGCACACTGCTGCAGAGTGCGGTGGACACAAGAGCGTACCGCCGTTTATAGATGGCGATTTGCGAAACAGCGCCGTGCTCGCTAGCCGCGCATTCGCGAGCCGCTGTTTATAGACGGCGATTTGCGAAACAGCGCCACTCTACAGCAGTAAATGTACGTGAGCCGGTCGGGAACTGTTTAAAATTAACTAGTCACTCTCATTTAGAATCAGTATTTAACCACTTCAATATCACACACTTTCCACCCTTCCCGCCCAGACCAATTTTCAGCTTTCAGCACTCTCACGCTTTGAATGACAATTGCGCGGTCATGTGATGTTGCACCCAAACAAAAGTTTTATCATTTTTTTCCCACAAATAGAGCTTTCTTTTGGTGGTATTTGATCACCACTGGGATTTTTATTACTTGCGCTACAAATAAAAAAAGACAGAACATTTTTTATTTGTTTCTGTCACCAAACTTTGTAAATAAGTATGTTTTCTCATCAATGATGGGCACTGATGAGGCTTCACTGACGGGCACTGATGAGGCAGTACTGATTGGTACCGATGAGGCGGCACTGATGAGGTGGCACTGATGGGCACTGATGATGAGGCACTTATATGCAGCACTGATGGGCACTGATAGGCGGTACTGATATGCAGCACTGATGGGCACTGATAAGCAGCACTGATGAGCACAGATAAATGGCACTAATGGGCACTGATAGATGGCACTGGGCACTGATAGGTGGCACTGGTGGGCACTGATAGATGGCAGTGATAGGTGGCACTGGAGGGCGCTGATAAGTGGCAATGAGAGATGGCACTGTTAGGCAGCACTACAAAGGCATCAGATATGGGCACTGAGTGCCATTCCTAAGAGCCATTTAGTGTCTTACCTGGTGGTCCCGAATGGGCTCCCTGGTGGTCTTGGGTGGGCTCCCTGGTGGTCCTGGGTAAGCACCCCTGGTGATCCTGGGTGGGCACTAGGGATGGGCCAAACACCCCCGGTTCGGTTCGAACCAGAACATGTGAACAGGCAAAAGATTTGTGTGAACATTCGAACACCGTTAAAGTCTATGGGAGGAAAAATCAAAACTGCTCATTTGTAAGGTTTATAGGCAAGTTATTGCCCTAAAAAAGTGTATGGGGACCCGGGTCCTGCCCTAGGGGACATGTATCAATGCAAACAAAAAGTTTTTCAACCGATCATTTTTTCAGGAGCAGTGATATTAATAATGCTTAAAGTGCAACAATAAAAATTAAATATTCCTTTAAATAATGTGCCTGGGGGGTCCCTTAGTCCATCTGTAAAAGGGTGCATCACTGTGATGATTAGAACATAGCCAGAGCAAAATTACATTTGTGAAGAAAAAATTGTCATTTATTATCGCGGCTGTAATGTATTGCTGGCTCCCGGCAATACACAGAAAATCACTGAAAAAATTTGTCACGCCAAAATTTTTTAAAAAGATGACATGGGGTCCCCCCTAAAATCCAAACTAGACCCTTATATGAGCATGCAACCCCCCCTCCTGAACCGTACCAGGCTACATGCCCTCAACATGGGGAGTATAAGTGCTTTAGGGCGGGGGGCACTGCGCTCCCCACCCCAAAGCACCTTACCCCATGTTGATGTGGGCAAGAGCCTCTTCCCCACAACCCTGGGCTGGTAGTGGGGGTGTGCGGGCGGGGGGGGGCTTATCGAAATCTGGAACCCCCTTTAATAAGGGGCCCCCAGATCCTGCCCCCCATGTGAATTAGTATCTGGTACATCGTACTACCACTAATTCACCAAAAGTGTCAAAAAAGAAAAAAAACACAGGAGACAATTAGGGACAAGTCCTTTATTAAAAAAGAAAAATAAGTGCCCCCTGTTGTAATCCATCACCAATCACGGCGAGCGACGGACCCGAAAAAAAAAACCATGGGAGAGCTCTAGCCGACTGAGCCCTCCTTGGTTTGACGTTTTATTTATCGTGAAGGGGGGGGCACCCAGTGACTTAATTGAGCAACCCGCCCCTCTGACATCACATGACGTCAGAAGGGGCGGGGTCACCCATACGTCACCCGGTGGCCCTGCCCTGCACTATAAATAAAATATCAAAACAAAGCCAGCGCAGACAGTGGCAGCCCTCCCATGGAGAAGGAGCTGTGTGCGCCGTCTGCGTGCAATGCATTATGGGGCTCTCCGCTGCGGCAAAGTCACTGCGAACACCCCATAATGTTCTAAATTTGACAAACATGCGAACGCCCGATGTTCGACTCGAACTTACATTTGGCTCGAACCGTGGGCCTATCCCTAGTGGGCACATCCCTGGTGGTCCTGGGTGACACCCCTGGTGGTCCTGGGTGGCGATCCTCAGGGGTGCTGCTCTGATAAACAATCAGCGCAGACCCCCCTGTCAGGAGAGCCACCTATTTACAATGTGATCAGCTGTGATTGGTCACAGCTAATCACATGGTAAAGAGCTTCTGACGGAGGCTCTTTTGCCGAGATCAATAATGCAATATGTCAGACTGACACACCACATCACAGATCACCACAATGAGCCACCCGCAGGCGCGTGATCTCGGGTTATCCTGCTGGATGTCATATGACGTCTGGTCAGAATAATGAAACCCCCGCCCGGCCGTCATTTGTCTATAGGCCAGGTGGGAAGTGGTTAAAGGACAAACAGCTTTTTCATCAGATCAGAAACAGGTAGGAATCTGCCACAGAGTTTGTTACAATCGTTGCAATGTACATTGATCACTCACAGAGGGTCTTTTCTCAACCAAAGTGCAGTTACAATGTAGATCAAATTTGTGCTTTGCTAATGCAGGGCAACAAGCAACAAGTTAATTTGCATAGGCGTGCGCAGGGGGTGTGCCAGGTGTGCCTGGGCACACCCAAATCACTGACTGTGGTGCTGATTCCTTCTATTGCCTGGGCTTCCCCATGTGTTGTGCCCCCCCTAGCCCACAGTGCTGCTGGCTTCCCTCATCTAGCTCTTCCACCGGCTCCTGTGGGGAGGTTTCAGAAAGGAAGTGAGGGAAGGGGCTGGTAAATGTCATTTGCTGGCCCCTTCCTTTTCTAAATAAACACAGTTAACACACTTGCTCACTGAGTTCATACATACCTGAAGCATAGTAAACTGTTTACTACACTTCAGTTTTTTTAAATGAACAGGAAGCCTCTAAGCACGGCGTAGTATCCTGTTCATTCACTGCCCAGTGCAGCTGAGGCTGCAGAGAAAGGCATGTGAGTTTGAGGTTTGGGGTGCACACCCTAATGCAACAGGCTGCGCACACCTATGTTCATTTTAGTTGGGCCCACAAAATACACATACTTACCTATGCTGCACTTCCTTGCTATTTCATTTGGCCCCCCTGAATGAAGAAAGTTCCTGGTACCTCTAAATATTTTTCGAGCATGTGATTCATTTCCCTTTTTTCATGACATTACAGTGCTGGTGCTAGGGGATTGGCTACTCAGGCATGCAGTGATATCGTGTTGGCACCAGAAAAGAGTCTTTATCCTTACACAGAGCTTCTTCTCTATCCTCCAAGCCGCCAAACAGAGTGGGGGAGAAGCAAAATGTCAGTGAATATGCGCAGTTGGTAGGACTAGTATCCGACAGTCAGTACCTAAATACAGTGGCTGACACAGGATGGGGCAGTGCCAGCCAATCAGTCTTTCAATATTTGTTTGCACTCACATGCCATCTTCCAGCAGTAAGTGCAGCACAGCAGGGTTGTTTGATAGGGTGTAAATAGTTAAATTATAATGCCTTGAAAAAGTATTCATACCCTTTCACATTTTCTACATTTTGTCATGTTACAACCAAAAACGTAAATGTATTTCATTGGGATTTTATGTGATCAGCCAACACAAAGTGGCACATAATTGTGAAGTGGAAGGTAAATGATAAATGTTTTTCAAAATTGTTTACAAATAAATAGTGAATACTTTGTAGAATCGCCTTTTGCTGCAATTACAGCTGCAAGCCTTTTTGGGGAGGTCTCTACCAGCTTTGTACATCTAGAGAGTAAAGTTTTTGCCCATTCTTCTTTGCAAGTAGCTCAAACTCTGTCAGATTGGATGGAGAGCATTGGTAAACCACAATTTTCAAGTTTTGCCACACATTCTCAATTGGATTTAGGTCTGTAATTTGAAGGGCCATTCTAACACATTAATATGCTTTGATCTAAACCATTCCATTGTAGTTCTGGCTGTATGTTTAGGGTCATTGTCCTGCTGGAAGGTGAACCTCTGCCCAGTCTCAAGTCTTTTGCAGACTCTAACAGGTTTTCTTCTAAGATTACCCTGTATTTGGCTCCATCCATCTTCCCATCAACTCTGACCAGCTTCCCTGTCCCTGCTGAAGGAAAGCAACCCCACAACATGATGCTGACAAGCATGTTTCCCTCCCCTCCCTGAACCATACGAGGGCATAAGCCTTTAATATGGGGGGGTACATTGTCAGGGAGCACACCCTGGCAACATACCTTGTCCCCATGTTGATGAGGATAAGGGGCCTCTTACCCACAACCCTGGCCCTGTGGTTGTGGGGGGGGGGGGGTCTGCAGGCAGAGGGCTCATCTGAATCTGGAAGCCATTTTAAAATAAGGGGGCCCCAGATTCCGACCCCCTCCCTATGAGAATGAGTAAAGGGTACATAGTACCCCTACTCATTCCCAAAAAACTCAATAAACAAAATAAAAAACACAGTCAACCACATGTTCAAACCCATCACTTCACTCCCACTGAATGTCGTCTCCCGGTCTCTACCTGGCCAATACAAGCAAAGGGGCAAGGTCTCTGGGTGAGGTAATTATTCATAAATGGACATGAGCTTATATGATGAATTATGTCACCCAGGGAAGTTTCTTCTTCAAGCCATATGTGATTTTCAGCTTGTTGAGCGTAACCATTTGTTTGAATGACATTAGCTCTCCCTCTATCAACATGATAATTAGCCTTTATTGTGGGATGGGACCAGCAAGGAATGATTGATAGGGTTTTTTTTTTACCTTGCTAGGCGCCCCATGTGACACAAACAATGCAGAGACGTGTGGGGCAGCTCGTAGATTGTGTTTGGCAGTGAGGTCTGCAGGTTGAGTCAGAGGTTTCCTGTTAGCTACACCCGCTGATCTCACAGTGTGCTGAGGAGCAAGTGAAATGATGCCACAAGGCCGTGGTATGTGCAAAAGAAAATAAGGTATTCCTATTTTGTACTTGTAAGTAAGTGTTCAACACAGAGTTTATTGAATTGCCTAATTACACTATACCTATAATGACACTTTTATTCTTGGCGTCTTTTGTATATTTCCTCCAGATCTGTGCAGCAATCCAGCATGAAGCAGCTCTCCTTTGCCTCTCTACAGGAGTTTCCTGTAATGAAGACCAATCACTACTATTCTGCCTACTTGTGCCGAGTGACTGGTCTTGTATCCGCCCCCTCTGGTAGCTTTCTACAGACAGCCTGTATTGGGTGGACTTGATGGGTCCCACCCATAGCTTTGCTCTCTGTACAAGTTGTGTCAAGTACAGTAACAATGCCCCAACCGGTAATATCTGAATTTGCATAGACATGGTGCCCACAAATCAAATTTATATATTTTGTGTCTAATAAGGAATATATCAAAATGGCTATGTGGTTATAGATATATTTTTGAAAGGCAAAATAAAATAGAACTCATTCGGTTGAGGCCTAAGAAAACTATAGTACCTGGACAGTAAACAGACTGAAATAAAAAATAAAAAAAAGGAAGAAAAAGAAAGGACACAGCATCATAACAATTTATGGAACTTTAGGATATTGGTATTCTTGTACTGCTCTACATTTAAAATATATCCTCTTTCCCATCCTCTGAGGTGAGTTAGGGATATAGAAACGGCTCTTTAAAGACCTCTCTTAGAGTTCACAAAATAATTCCAAATGAGGTCAAGCTGTCCACTTTCATTACTATCACTTTCTAACACAAAAGATTTTCCCTGTGTGAATATATGCATGAAAATATTAAGGGTTTTACTCTGCTTTTATGGCTCGTCCTCTGGTTCTGCTCACACGTCTGGCAGAATCCCGTATGTAGCTTTCTGTGCATCTCCAAAATACATCCAACTGATATGTGTTTCACAGAACACAGTAAAACCCAAATAAATTGGCAGACTTCAGAAATCCTGTTTGGCTATGCGTCAGTGCAAAGGTTCATGTAGGAAGGTATCCAGAGTTTAACAGCGACTTTCTATCATGAAATAGGGTTTTTGTAGGGAAACACAGACTTATTTTTGCAGATCATATCCTTTTTTTTTCATGAGATGGACTAAAGCAGCCGATCTGAAAGAGACTAAATAGTGAACTGTGCAAAGTGCTCTATGAGACGGACATCTGAATGTACTTAGTATTAAGGAAAGAGTTTTTTTGTAACTTTCATTTCTTGCTTCTTTTATCCTTAAGCTAAGCCATAAACTAACACTAGGTGGTTAAAAAGTCAGGGGAGCAGATGCATGCTACGAGTGCTTCAGTCTCCCTTTTAACCATCTACAGACTTTCCTCCAGTTTGTCTCTGTGTTAAATTATACACATTATATACTTAACAGCTTTATAAAAGAAAAAAGCGTCCTAAAGTACATAACGAATTTTCTAATTTGAAGGAGCTGTAAAATACCCAGTAAGCATAACACCACCAAATGAAAGGCATGAACAGCACACATTGAAAAAAAATCAATTTACTCAAAACATTCTCATTAGTGATAAGAATATTGGTTATAAAAGCAGGTGAAAAAAAAACACTTTAATCAAAACATTCTAATTAGTGATAAGAATATTGGTTATAAAAGCAGGTGAACGGGCACATTTTTTTCATTCTCCTAAATACCCTGTATATCTAGAAAGATTTGCCTAATCATACAATGATTAAAGCAGGATTGAACGCCCTAGCAAAATATATATATATTGCAGCTTACCAATCCTAAAATGTGGTGGCTGTATTTGTTTTCTTTTTTCTTTTCTTTTTTACATTTATTTTCACCGGGTGAACTGACCAGTAACACACATCAACTCTATAAAAGAGCAACAGAGCCTCCCTTGGACACCAGCATTTTCAATCAGAGGAAAGTGTACTCTTAGATGCCCTAGCAAATTCAGATTGACCTGACTAACAAATTAAAGATGAACTCCAGGTGGTACTTTTCTTTTTTTTTTCAATGCTTTATTTATTAAGAATAACACGAAAATTACAGAAACCTCAGCCGTGCTGTGGATAACAAGGATCCATTCCAAAAGCAAAAAGTCTACATCACACAAGTCATTGCATATATATTTGAAAATACTTAAATGAGGTCCAGACTTTACGTTTAAGAAGTCTCTGCACCCCACGTGACATTTTGTATGGTATACACCATTTACCAAGAACAGTAAGAAATCATATAATGCCCTGAGGCCTCACAGCAAAAGGGGAGTGAGTGGGAAAGAAGAGGGGGAAAAAGAGAGAGAGAAAGAAAAAGAAAGTAAAAAAAAAAGTGGGAGGGTGTGGATAAGGGGGTCATTAGCCCGTCACTCCTTCCAGGCCAGGAGAGCCAGCACTATAGTCCCCAACCCTCGGGGATTCAAGTCTCCAGTTCCGCATACTCCTCAGAATAGACAAATTCATGCCAATAGATCCATATTTTGAGAAATTTCTCACAATGTCCCTTCTCCGTGGACACCAAGTCCTCCATCGCATTAATTTCAGCTACTTTTTTCAACCAGACTGCAACCAACGGCGGCTGTGTCTGTTTCCAGAACAGTGAGATGCAGTTTTTTGTGGTCGTGATCAGGAGAGGCAGGACGGATCTCCCATAAGCCCTGCTGGGAATTTCATGGTGATGCAGGAGGAAGAAAGCTGGGTCCCCGTATAACTCCCGGTCAGTGATTTTTTGGACTTCAGTCCAATAGGGCTGCAGAAGGAGGCAGGACCAGAAGATGTGAAGAAGAGAACCTGGTTCCTCCCCACATTTCCAACAGAGATGCGAAGACTGGGGGAACATTCTGCAGATCTTCACCAGTGTATGATACCACCAGGTCAACACCTTGAACCCAGCCTCCTGGTGTTTGGCACAGATCGATGTTTTATAAAGAAACAGAAGGATTCTGTCCACTTGTTTCTCTGTTAATTGGAGCCCTAATTCCCTCTCCCATCTGGTGATATATGGGAGTTTGTAATCCTGTGGCGGTGCTAACAGCAATTGGTAGGTTGGAGAGACCGCATGCTGATTTGGAGATTGCTCCAGACATAGTAGTTCAAAGGTACAGCTAACACTTTTTAAGCCGTTACAATAACTGTTTTTTTTTCTCCTATATAAAGGTTTTATATAAATGAATAAAAGCTGACCATTGTAAGCACACCACTCAGTGCTAAATGATTTGTCTCGTCCCTTTAACTGCCACTTTTGTTGAACAACTTGGTCTGTTAAAGAAAGTTGAAAAATAGCAGACTCACTGGTCAGATAATCAGGTGAAAATAGAGGAAAAATGCCTAAAAATGAAAACTGAACTAGGAAGTGCAGCACTTGAAAAAAACTATGGTATGTGTCAAAATGTACACACTAAATAAACCAATATGTATGGATATATAAAAACAGTCCATAAATAAGAAGATCTCCAGTGATAACAGTTCATCTGGTGACAACACTCTTCAATGATGCATAAGCCTTTTCTGGACTCTCTAACAAAAGTAACAAACAAAAGGCCCCTGCCCCCATCTATAACTGGCCTTCACAGCAAGGAGCACATGGAAGCCAACGCATGCAAGACAAAACCAGAGAAAATTTGCAGCTCAACTCACCAAACATTCTGCTGACCAATCAGCAATCCAAATGCACTCACCAGAAAGATATGCTGCACAAATTATAGGAAGCAAACTGGGCTCAGTAACATCCTCCAAGGCTAGTGGATCCTTCTGAACAATCTCTTTAATCTCCCTAGCGGTTTTCCCGTGTCTGACACGGGGTAAAAATTCCCTGCTACTATCGTTGATCCCGTGTCAGACACGGGGTGAGCTGCAGAGCGCACAGCGAGTGCCTTACCTGTGCCCTAGTTGCTATCATCGTCCCTTAAAAATGGGGCACAGTCTGTGCCCTTTTGGCGATCCCTCTAATTTCTCTAACAAGTCTTCCTAGGTGATCGGAACCTCCTACAATGACTCGGGTCAAACGAAGGATATTAAACACGTCGTATAGAAAGACCACTCACGTAAACCTAACGACTAACCAGTCGTCTTACAAACCACTCAACTCGACGTTTAAAAGAGACCAAAACAGAACGTACGCAACCGAAGGTACACGAGGAACGACACTTCCGGTCAATATCTACCCC
>BLSH010054780.1:42472-71805 GCA_018402905.1 Glandirana rugosa | reverse complement strand
CATTTTTTGGATTATATCCCACCAACTGCAAAAAAGGCAGCACCTGCCAGAATGTGCGTAGTGTGCTGCTCAAAAAGAGATAGCAAGGGGAAAAAAGTCAGAAAAGAGACAAGATACTATTGTCCTGACTGCGATGTCGGACTTTGTGCAGTCCCCTGCTTCAAAGTGTATCATACTCAAGATGTGTACTGAATTTTCTTTGTTTGACTAAATTCATTATTCTTTATTACATTATTAAATAAAATATTAGTTATTAGATTATAATTCATGATTTTGTGTTTCATCTTTTATTACATCTGGGATGTCTACTAGAGTCTTGTTTGGTCAGGTTTAAGTAAGTACTTACTAAGAATTGCAGGCCTATAATACATAACACCACATTTCCTTACAAAACAATTGCAACGCTTTTGGTACAAAATTCCAGACAGAATCATAACGCCAGGGAGGTTAAGGAGATAACTCTTTGGAGATGACAACAACCGGTTTCCATCAGTGGAAGGAGAAAACGTATGGCGGGATTGGAATAGGGACAAGTGCTATTATTCATCCAGTGTCCTGAACTGAGCAGATCAGATGAAACATTATTCAGAAGCATCAAAAAGTGATAAGCGATTTGTCTGATTTGACCATTACTAATTCCAATACTGAAGCTGAGAAATCTTGGCAGTAAAAACAATGAAAATTATAGTTGTAACAAAGATGTTACTTTTTTTACTTACAGACAAGCATACAAAATGTTAGTTTTTTTACTGCTTCTTGGTTTGGTTGATCTATAATTATAGGTTTGTAGGGGCTAAACCATGAACATGAAGCTCAAAATTACCCTCCTTGTCAATCCTAATAGCAGCTTACCATTACATAATATTTGCATAGCATATCAATATGCATATGTTAAAGTTTCTCATGTCATCATGCTTAACTCAACTTGTGTAAATAAGGTGAAGCCAGCACATTCATTAAAACCTTTTGTCTATTTAATAACATAGGGTATGAAGGCCTAATTCAGGGCAGTCAATTTACTATATAAATGGGGACTTAAGTGTGACCCCTGTTATCACGAAAGTGTTGCAGTTTATATTTAGGATATATACTGCTAGAAAAGACTGTCGCTACTTGCGATCGGGAGCTTTCCGCTCATGTGACTGCTGTGACAGTCAATCATGGCATGACAGATCATAAACCCCTTCCTGCCTCCCAGCATCTGAAAACCCTTAAAGGGCCAAGAGGCGCCAGGGTTAAGCTAAACAGCAGTTGCACCCAAGCAGATGCATGCAGCAGCTGTTGGAGTGCAATAGACACATTGGGGGAGATTTACAAAAACTGGAGCATGCAGAATCTGCTGCATCTCTGCATGATAGCCAACCAGCTACTAACTTCGGCTTGTTCAATGAAGCTTTGACAATAAAATCTGGAAGCTGCTTGGTTTCTATGCAGAGCTGCACCAGATTTTGCAGGCTCCAGTTTTAGTAAACCCCCCAAGTGGGAGATTGATCCATTCACGCTGTATACCACTGGTGGAGGAATCTTTTTTTCTTTTTTTTTTAAATCTAACAGTGTATGGGCAGTTTTTGACGTGAGTAGAAGACAGTCAGTGACCAGGAACAGGTCACATGAAACACCTAGAGATCACTGCCATTACAACCCCTTTGCACATCAATGCTCCCTTCAGTCTACATAAAATGATTAATTGTAAAATATCAGAGAAAAAAATATATATAAAGAAAACCATTTCACTAGTAGGAGTCAGAGTAATAAATGTCTTTCTTTCACCTGTCTGATTTCTGGTGTGGGTACTGTGGAAATGTGCAGCAGTTCTGGCAGTGCAGGCAGTGTCATATATCCAATCTTATAGTGTATATATGGTGATGCTACAGAGAGCACGTTCTCTAGCCTTTTCATTATAACAGGAGGCAGCACCAGGTGAGCGTAGATGTTCACATATAGCTCCCAACTATCTTTCATTTGAGAGACTTTAGAATCAAAACCTTCTGTCCCTCTTTCCTCCCCAGCGTCCCTTTTTTGGACTGATTCATAGATCTATATAAAAATGCACTTGTGAATTTGATCAAACATTTCCTGTGTTTTAAAACAGACCTTGCATCAAAATCCAAAGTTCAGTCTGTAGTTAAACCCCTTCACCCCATGCAAAAAAAAAACCCTTAGAGCAGGAAAATGACATGCTGTGTAGAAGTATCCTCTCATAAGGTTTGGATCATTAGTATTGCCAGAATCTCACCAGAAGGCCTCGGATGTAACACTTGCCTAGGCACCATAGGTGGAAGCAGGGACGTAGATAAGGGGGGGTTTGGGGTGTCTGAACCCCCCAGAGCATAGTTATGTTTGTGCAAAAAAACAGGGAGCTTAGCTCTCTTTCCTGTCCGATCCGTAATTGTCAATGGACGAGAACATGTTGTCATGCTGCTGCCGAGTCCCCGCTCCCCCCTCCTCTCTCCAGGCTGTTTCATTTGTCGGCTCAGGTGGGGGGGCGGGAAGGTCTGCTGATGGGACAGCTCGGCTTGGACTAAGGGTGGGACAGCCCACTGATGGTTCGGGACAGCTCTGCTCGGCTGGAGGGAGGGGAGGTCCACTCAGGTGGAGGGCTGGGTGGTCCGCTGACAGCTCGGCTTGGCTCGGGCCGGCTCGGGTGGAGGGCGAGGCGGTACGCTGAGAGTTTGGCTTGGCTCGGGCAGAGGGTGGGGCAGTCCGCTGACGGCTCAGGTGGAAGGCGGGGCGGTACGCTGAGGGCTCGGCTTGGCTCGGGCAGAAGGTGGGGCAGTCCACATAAAGGCGCTTTTTTTTACAAATTTGAAATATACTGCAAGGAGGGGGAGCGGGAGATGAAGGTGATCCATTCCTACTCAGCCCTGGACTGCACCAGAAACTTTAGGTTAGTGCATGATCCCCGCCACAGACAGACTGCCCTGCCATGCCATCTGCTGAAAAGAATGTGCAGGGGGGCACTGATATAAGAGTGAATGAGGGGAACACGGATATAAAAACTTCAGCTTAGGCTGTTTGAGTTTTGGAAAGCTTTGTGAAGGACTGAAACATTTGTCAGGCTTTAGTTGCAGTCTGTATCATTATGCAGGATGTTTCTTCCCATCTTGTTTTGACATTGGGAAAATTGGTAACTATTAATATTAACCCAGATAGCAAGGATAACTTGCCACAAATTTGTGGCAGTGTTGAATTGTAAGTCTGTTAACTTGCTGCACAATTTCACTGGCAAGTTGTACACTTGCAGAGCACTTGAAGCACAAGTTCTAGTTGACACTTTTTAGGTTTGTAGTAAATTTGCATGGCAAGTCTCTAGCAAGAGAAAAGTTGCAGTGGTGAGTCTACAGCAAGAGCTCTGCAAGTCTACAGCATGAAAATGGGATGACTATTGCACAACATAACTGAATCAGAACTTGCAGTAGAGTTGCAGAATGTTTGAAAAGAAAGTTGATCTGGAGACACACAATGCGGACTTGCTGCAATTGTGCAACAAACTTGTGAAGCCTGGCAAGTCTAGCAATAGCCTAGCAAGTAATTTTCAAACTTACAGCACAATTGCTTGCTATCTGGGTAATAACAGTTTTACGATGAGGACAGACACAGCAAAAAATCACATTTATTTAGTAGAATGGGGAGAGGCTTTTGGTTTTTTTTTTGTCTTCGATGGTAGTGACACCTGCATCCTCTCATTTTTTTGTCCTAATGCCACCAGGACAGGAGGTGAGGAGCATCTTCCCAAAGAGAACACAGTCAGTAATGAAAGCTTGACAAAGGTTCTCACAAGTTCTAGCTGGATTTGGACAGTGATGCAAACGAATGACCCCAAGTGGACACTAATGGATTCCTATTTACTGTATCCCTTGGTAGGAACACCAATAACTGGATCCCTCAGATCAGGTGAATTTAATTGGAACCGGAATTTATTTATTTTTTTACATTCAGCTTCAAATGGTCTCCATATGCAGTTTAAGGTTCTTTAACATTAAATTTTAACCACCCCTTCTTTCCCCCAAGGGGAATCATTTTGTCATCTTGATAAACTTGTACAAAATCACCACATATATATCGATTACATGTCATCAACTTCAATTATTCTCCTACTCTTGTCTCTTGCTTTTGATCTCATTTAGTGGTGAAAGGAATAATCTTTGATCATGATCCTTGGTAAAAAGCAAAGGCATGTTGCAAATGTTGCTTACAAGGAAGTGCTCTTTATATGTAGAACCCTGTCCCATACAGAAAAACATTCTTTGTGGTAGATAATTAACTTTTTGTTTTGTTTTGAAAAAATATTACAGTATAAAGATTGCAGCAATGCACCGTAATGCACATTACATGCTGCAGTGGCATCCATTGCTGATGCCACCACTGTGCACCTTCATCATCAGTCCAGTATTACATCTCCTATATTTCCCAAAAGTTACATGTAAGTGGACTCACAGATAGGAGAAATGTTGGGGAGAGGACAGAATAGGTTTAGACTGATATGAATCAGCAGCATATGTAGACTACCTGGCATCCAGGGCTGATGATTTTTTACATCCCCCAAACATTGATTGTTAGCTAATAAGATTTCTACATTCTCCCTTTACAATTTGTGCCCTAAAATAAGCTTGGCAGCAGTTATATAAAAGCAAAAGCTAACATATTTTTTTTTTTAGTGTAGCGCTATATCCTCCTAATCCCCTACTTGTGCATCCATTCAGAACTTACCGTTTTTATTGAAATATTGAAATTATATTCACTTTGTACTTTATTTCTCCACACTATATCACACAAGCAAGAGATTAGGAGTATATAACACTGCACTTAGAATACTATTGCTTTTGCTGTCACTGTATGAAGTGCTTACCCCTGAAGTCACTGTTTCTTATGTCCCCATCTCCTGTGCCCATCACTCTGTAATTAGCACCACACATGCTGACACACCTGGCCTGAGGAGGAATAATTATTCCAAATAGACATAGAACACCCCAGCAGTTTAAGAGAAAGAAACAACAGTAACTGTTCAGCATATATGTGAAACAATAGCAACTAAGATATACAGTTGGTGACAAAAGGTGGAATAAAGAGCAGTCCCAGAACCCAATACTGTCCAGGTAGCCCTATCTAAATGGAGTAGTGTCACAGTAGTAGTCTGCTAGTCTATATTAACCCACTTTTTTTACTTGCCATCATGTTGGGGCCCAAACTAATGTTGGAGCACGCAAAAACATTCTTCCATACACCCATGCATACGTGTGTGGCTTGCACATGTGATGCTGTTCCTATAATAGTGTGTAGTGGGCTGACCAATGCAACCAAACCCAGTCTGCGAATGCACTTATACAAGCCAAATCTTTTAGCGTCCATGGCGATCTCCAG
The DNA here is from genome assembly GCA_018402905.1 of Glandirana rugosa. Lineage (NCBI taxonomy): Eukaryota > Metazoa > Chordata > Amphibia > Anura > Ranidae > Glandirana > Glandirana rugosa. Next base: position 66,444 of record BLSH010054780.1, on the reverse strand, counting down.
CATCCAGGGGTATCCTCTCTGGTGCCCCTCAGCCCCAGATGTAGCAGTATATTTTCCACCGGCGACCCGAGGCAAACACACTCTTAGTCTAGGTTCACATCTGTGCTTTTGCTGCGGGTTGAAACCACAGCCACATGGAAACCACATAATGCACGATGCAGTTCTACACGTTTCTGCGCATGGGAAAATGCACTGCATTTTTCAATACATGGGGTGCTATTAAGAATTAATGGCACCCCCATGCATCTACTAAACAGCATGTGTTCCCTCACCCGAAACAGTGTGAATCTACACTTAATGTCCTCCTTGCCCCAGCCTGCCCAGGAACACAAACATCTTTCTTTTCCTCTCTGCTCAGAGCACAGTGCCTGTCCCTCTGTGAATACAAGCAAGGACAGGAGCAGACACAATGAAACTGCTGTTGCTCCTCTTCCTGTCAGCTGCTGACTGGGGCCACATGTATAATAAAAGCTGCTGGCAAGCTTATTTTAGGTCACAATTTAAAGGAAGAGCATGGGAGATGTGTTGATAAATGCACATTATTATTTACCAACTCCGGAGTTCTCCCCTGGCTTCCCCTACCCTATCCGCATATGGAACATGTCTTACTCTTCTCTCCTAGAGACCAGAGCTCTTCTCTGCTTTGCTCTCCATGCAGGCTCTCCCCTGACCCTGAGTGAATTAATCAGTCCTAGTGCATCAGACATGTGCAGAGTTCATGGCATGACTGCATGCTGTTGAGTGGACAGACTTTATACAGGAGACAGGAGGACAAACTACTCCACTTCTCCTGCCCATTTGACAAGGCCAAGCTCATTCTACACAACCCTGCCACTACCTAGTGTCGCTTACTTTGTTTACATCTCCTCCCAAGGAAGAGGCTAAGCCCTTTCTGCACCTGCACTGCTGCTGTCTCTCAGCCTCAGTGACATGCCGAGACTCTGAATGGTGGCACAAGATGCAGGCCACACCCCCTAAGTACACCACTACCAGTAGAAAAGCTGGGAATTATAAAATATATTAATACTAAAGCAACAGTATGAAAACCTTTTGATGTCATCCAATGGCCATATTTTACTCACTGCAGCCTGTAGCAATACAGTTTAAACACCCCTGTATATATAATATGTATAATGTATTTGTATAATATACATACATATTTTGGTATTGTCAGGAAGGGCATAACAGCAAACAGAATGGCTCTTATGCATGGTGTCCTTTACATAGGCACAGGCTAATTCATGGACCTTTGCATTCACTTGTGCACATGCTTATGCTAATGCACATCTGTTGCTCACGCATGCACAACTGTTGCTCGCATTGGAACCAAGCGGCCTATTTAAGCTGAGTCTGTGTTATGCTTCAGTACTGTCTGGCCTACAGCATTCCCGTGCATACCTGCAACCTGTTACTCTGCATCTACCTACTGTTACTGCCCAGCTTGTCCTGACTCCTCCTGAACTCCACCTGCACTGACCCTGGCATGCCTCTGACCTCACTTCTGCCCGTGCCCTTTGCTGCTGCTCCATTGATCTGTTACATCCCAACCTCCTTCCTGCCTTTATATCTGCACCTGATCTGTCTGCCTGTGTATGACCCTGTTCACCTGACTCTGCCTCTGTCCCAATAGCTGATGGACTGCCTGCTGCGAGCAGTTGCCTATACTCGACTGTTATCTGCTGACTGCCCATCTACTACCAGCCTGTGCCTGTCTGCTGTCACCAGTGCCAGCCTGCTCCTGCTCACTGGTGCCCACCCAGCACTCCTGCTCCTCTGTGGTCTACTGACGGTCTTTCCCTGCTTGATCCAGAAAATCTGTCCAGCCCTGCTGCTAACAAGGCCAATAGGCACTCGTGCCACTCTGTACTGCTGCGCCACCTGGCTGCTCTATTAGGGGCCCCGAATCAGAGGTGTAAGAGAGGCCTTCCTCATCATGTCAGGCTCTTCTATCAGATACATGACAGGTGTATATATATATATATTTTTTTTTTATTTATTTATTTATTTTTTAATATATACAGTGTATATATTCCCTTTTTTTATAAAATACATTTTTATTATTTTAGTAGATAGGTAAAGAAGAAAAACTGTGTCTAAATACAGCCAGCAGGTGTTTGGCACTCAGAGAGCTGGTGTATTGCTGTGCTAAGAATACAGACCTGAATAGCAGGATTTCAAGATAAACGTGCACAGCTGAAGTCAGCTGAATTACTCAGAAGAGGAACATATCACCCCTATTCCATGGTTGTGACAGTGCCGCTTGGATGATCAGTCTGCAGAAGCACAGAGCCAATACTGAGTTTTCTTATTGGGAACCCCAACATACACTGTAAATACTGGTTATGTCAGGCCGGGGGGGGGGGGGGATTCAAAGGGAAAAGGAAGAGAAAACATTAGGCTAAGGAATTTTTCATTTAAATACTAAGACTCTGACCAATCAAGAAAAGGTGATTTTAGACAAGGGATTAAAATTTGCACCTCCTAGAAGGCTGGACAAGTTCCAGACCTTCATGGATGTTCAAAAATACATACATAGTCTCAATATCAAGAGATATATAGCATCTAAGCCCTTGAAGGAAGGTAGACTTATCTCTACTGGGATACAGCATTCAAATTTAAGAAATGCTTCTCTTTTCAACCCTCTGGGAGGAATGGCTCCATCAGTGAAAGTATTCAGGGACAGAACTTAGGGATTTAGAACAGATCAGAATAAAAAATCATAAAATGCAAGCCACCTTGGAATCTGGTTTACAATAGCTCTGCGATAGAAAATACCTGGGGATCAGGCAAGCTGACAAAAGGGGGGGGGGGTGTGGTTGTCCTGGATAAGGAGATGTATGTTGCTGTGATGAACAACATACTCTCAGACCAGAATACCTACACTCCTTTGGATAGTGACCCAGGAAATACATTTAAATCCTTATATACGATAATATCTCACGACTGGCCGATTACCACGGTAGAATACTTCTAGCACATTCGGATCTGGTGGAGAGTCAGAGAGAGTTTGTCATTAACCTTTTGAAGTTTGCAGCAATTCACAACTACTTTTGGTTTAATGGAAAATTCTTTCTACAGAGTAAAGGTGTGGCAATGGGGGCTAAGCATGCCCCTAGTGTTGCTAATCTGTTTATGGCCAAGTGGGAGGAGAATGTCGACTATGCCCAAGCGATGAGTTGGTACTGTGGGCTAGATACATAGATGACATCCTCCATCTATGGAAAGGTGACACGGAACTTTGAAAAGCTTTCTGGAGCTCTTGAATAATAACGATAGAAGTATTGAGCTCAACTTTGAGATGAGTAAGTCACGTATACATTTCCTGGACATCAAAGTAGAGAATGGCAAACTGAACACAGCGACATATTTTAAAGCATCTGATCGAAACGCATATATACCTATAGACAGTTGTCATCATAAACCCTGGATAGAAGAAATTCCTCCGAATTAGTAGAAATTGTACAAGTATAGAGGATTATGATTACCAAAGCAATGTCCTAATTAAGAGATTCCAAGAGAAAGGCTATGCATTAAACAAATTAACTAGAATTAGGGACCAAACCTGAGAAATAGAGATCCAGTTTTTTTCATAACATGGTGGATTTTTATAAATGTGGGAGGTGTCTGGTCTGCAAGTTAGGTGGTCAGGAAACTCAGAGACGACACTTTGATTTCACATCAAGTGCAACCAGGAGAACTTACCAAATTAAGCCCTTTGTTATGTGCGATATGACCCACGTTGTGTACCTCCTCCAATGTCCTTGTGGGAGACAATATGTGGGCCGGACCACCAGGGCCCTTAATTTAGATTGCAGGAACACGTCAAAAATAGAAAAGGGTTCCAAACAGAGTGTTTCCAGGCATTATGATGAGGCCCACAGAAGAGACCCTAGAGGTACTTTGTTCTTGGGGATAGACCACTTCATCCCACACTGGAGGGGTGACCTCAAGGTGAGGGAACTATCCCAGTGTGAGATGCGGTGGATTTATTCCCTTAAAGGTTTTGTCCCATACGGCTTTAACATCGATTGGAACGTAAACTGTTTTATAAATAACTCCTAATCAATCTCACCCGCTGTTTTTAGGGTTTATATTTACAATTTTAATTTATATCTAATCAATGTATAAATTCAAATGTAAATTAGTAAATAAAATATTGGTAAAGTACTAGTACAGGCACATGTTAGAACAAACATTGTTTACGATCAGAATTGAGCTCAATATGATGCAGTGTTTTCTTACACGACCAAGATTAATTTAAATACATTTTTTGTATGTGTAAAACTTTTAAACTTTGGTGCAGCCAGTTTGTGAAATTTTAAATGATGTTAGTTTTAGCCTAAAGCCAGTTCTCCCCATTTTCACAGCTCAGGGGACACTAAGCTGCTTCCTGATGTGGGCATGGCTGTGAAAGGAGTGAACACACGGAAGGATGTGATAGGTGGACCAGCCAGAGGCCTGGTCTCAGGCTGTGTATGCTGGGGATTGAGAACAAGGCTTTGCACGGAACCTTACATCATAATGTGGGCATGGTCAGGCCATGACATGGACACATGGAAGGGAAGGATTGAATGGCCAGATAAAGGCTTGGCTCCCGTGCGGCTGGGAAATGTGAAAACAAGGCATGGCTATGTTTTATATGTATAAAGTTGTGGTGTTGGGATGTTCTTGGAACGAAACCGGTCGGACTGGGAGACACTTCCAACACCGCCTTTTTATTTTTTAACCATTGGATTTCATGGATGCTATCTGGATTGAATGGTGTATGCCAATAAAGCGTTTTTATCAAACTGAATTACGTTATTGGCCCCTTTCTTTTTATCATATATGTTAATGGCGATTTCACAGTGGATAAACCGATGGAGCGGCAGACAGGCTGAATGAGCAGGACGCCAAGATACGTTGTCTGCATAATTGCCACAAGCTTCCCTGACCCTCTATGATAAAGGGTCCACGGGATCTGGTAAGCGTACACCTTTTATATCGGTGCTGCACTTGGTGATGGAATGTGCACTTACGAATACCAGCAGAGGATTCATGACAACTTTGAATGAACTTTGATTCAGAGACTTTGTCACATCCATTTATTTAAATTTATTGACTGTAAAATATTTTAGAGCGCAGCTTCACGTTCATTACTGATTACGGAAGCACCCTGACTGTGCAAATGCTTATGTGAAAAATAATTGTGTAAAATATCAGTTAATTAACTTTAAAAATACAGTTTTTTACAAAAAACATATTTTTTTAAGACAGCATCAAGGTCTAGAGAAATATTGCAATGTAAATGAAAAAGTTTATGAGCTCTGTGTATCATAGCTGTCATTTCAGAAGCCACAAACACTGTATTATATTTCATAAAAGATCAAATATTAACTTTTAGAACTGAGTTGCATAGAAGAAGCTTTCTATCTACCCTTTCCCTTCCTGAAAGATTCAAAATTGTATGTTTTTATTATGATATGTTGCTATTGGCTAGCTGTGTAGTAAATTGGTCATTTAATAAATGAATTTCAACAAATAGGATCCCTAGTGAACACTTTCCCACAGTTTATTTAATAAACCAATGTATTTTAAAGAAACTATTCTGTTTTCTTTGCATTAAAAAAATGTGTCTTGTAAAAACTTGCCATTGCATTGAACCGTTTAATTGCTGAGTGTATTGACACTCTGGAATGGAAAAACTCCTGCTGGATTTGCAGTTCACTAGGAAATCACTCAACAAATCATCATTTCAGTAAAACCAGTTTAAAAATGTTCTTCATTTCTGATGAAAAAAAGTGAAATGTGGGGTTACAGGCTGTGAAATCGTCAACAGATCAGTGGTGTTAATTAAAGCTGAACTTGAACTTGAACAATGAAAGAAAAAAAAAACACTAATTACTGTAGGTACAGTATGTGTTCATTAAAGCTAAAATTAAGGCACAGAATAGATATTCAACCAGATGATTATACTAAAACTCTCATGTTTTCTATTTTCTATAGCCTTCACCTCTCCTTTCTGATACAGCAGTTGTATGCTGTGTCTAAATATGGCTACTCAGTTTAATAGGCACCAGAGTTGGATCCAGTACTCTTAGTAATTCACAAAGACCTGATCAAAGGCATCTCCTCTCTTTCTCTGCAATACAACTCTTTGTAAGGACACTTGTGCTAAGGGGTATGGCTGTTACTCAGCTCTGCCAGCACAGAGCACCAAGTGTAAGGACAGGTGACAGCATTTTTGCTGATATTACATTCTAAAAGTAGCGATGCAATGAACATTAAGGTTCAAATAGGAACGTGCATGTTTCTTGTATTTATACATTTCCTGTTTAGCCTTGATTTTAGTTTTCAACCATTTCAAAACAAAAAAAAATCAGTCACAAAAAATATTATATGGGGGCACAAGAATAAAACATCGTGATACTTCAGTTTGGCTTTTAAATTGTAAATTAGTTTTTAGATACAAGAGTTCTCAAATTTGTTTGACATCAACATCCTAATACTCTGAACAACAGCATAGTACAATAAAAGAGGACCAAGACTAGAAACCAGTTGGGCTCTTTTGCATGCACATGTGCTGACTGCTAACATGTTGACATGAGGAAAGATCAGAGAGATGACCTCATCAGTGTGCTGCTGCTTCATTGTCTAATTATGAACTGAAAGTGTGTTTTGACTTAGTATTCCTTACAAAGCTGTGCTGCTGCGAAAGTGGGCCTTAATGATCTGGTTGTGCTGTAAACAAATGTGCTATTGGCTGTATCAATAAAAAGAAAACTATATTATAACCTTAAAGGAAAATAAAGCATCTTTTTTAATGCAAATACTCTAAAAAGTTATAAGTTGTGCATGCATGCATACATACTTGCAAATCTGTGTTACCTTTTTCATTATCCATGTTTCTTATTATCCATCCTGCCTAGTCCAGGAAAGTGATGTAATCATTCTGTCATAGGAAGCTCTGTAGGAACTAATATTATTCTTTGCCAGAAAGCAGCATGTAATACAGCAGTTCTATCCCTCCCTAATCCCCCCTCTCCTGCTCTTTTATAGGCTAAAGGCTTGTTATAAAAATGCAGCTAACAACAAATAGGGAGGGGGAACACGTGGCATTGCTTGGTGTGTGCAGTAATGGTATCGGTCCTTGATGCAAACATAGGTGCATAATGACATAATAATAAGGAGGTGTAGAAATCCTATGACCTCTGAGCTGTTCTGATAGCAAAGCTTAAACTAACAGGTCACAGAGAATCATAGGTCCTACGTTGTGCTTTCTGAAAAAAAAAAAAACCAAAACACATATGGGTGAATTCAATAAAGCACTTTTCTGAAGCTATGGCCCTTAAAAATGGCTTGCACCAGACTAAAAAATCCTCCCAGTAATCCTTTCAGTAATTTTATGAGCATGTGTGGAAGATTCAGGTAGTTAATGATATTATATTATATTATATTATATTATATTATATTATATTGTGTTATATTTTAATATTAGTAGTATTATTGCACCAAATTAAAAAATATTTATCTCCAGTAACCTACTCTAACTTGACTTACAGGGACAGGCAGAGCACCTGCACCTGTAGGCAGTGTAGCCATTGCTACTCTCTCCCTGTCACTGGTTGTTAAATAAGGATGCTGTCAGCTTTATAGCTGATTTTTTACAACCAGTGAAGCTGCAGTGGGTGGAGCCTGAATGATCCACCCACTGCCTCCTGTCAATCACAAGGGGAGCAAACCTGATGGGAAGTAGTGTTTGTAATTCTCCATGAGGCTCCGCCGCCTGGTATAAAACTCCCTGAAGCAGCGTTGTTTGACAGGTGTAGTGGTGGGGTTAAGCACAGTTGCACCAAACATTCACAAGTGGTGAATCAATCAGTATCAATTGAAACATATACACTTGAAAAATTTGCCTGCAATGATTGTTTTGGGAATGCCAGATTCACTGCTTTACATAGTATATGCATGCTCTATAATTATGCATGTGTGCATGAATGCACTATTGATAAATGGCAATATAAGAAAAAACTCCACAGAAAAAATATTAAAAGATTTACAATGGGGGGAGATTTACTAAAACTGGTGCACAGAGAATCTGGTGCAGCATAGTAACCAATCAGCTTCTAATTTCAGCTTGTTTAATTAGGCTTTGATAATAAAACCTAGATGCTGATCGGTTACTGTGCACAACTGCACCAGATTTTGTGTACCAGTTTTAGTAAAATTCGCCCAATATGTCACTTTATGTATGTTTGTGATTTACATAATATTTACACTTTCATAGAAAATAGAGTAAGAGCGGCTATGACAGTGGCAGGATCTAATACGCCACACTATATCCTTGACCATCATGGAACTCTTTTGTATTCTGTGGATGGTTCAAGGGCAGACAAACGACAGTGCAGCTTCTGTGTATGAGAGCCATAACGATCCTGGTGAAGTGACGGGAGTATAGCAAGAGTTATACTTCCTGGCATGAATGAAAGTGTAAATGTTACACAACATCATAAACATTCTTAGGGTGACACATACCTCTTAACACTTTACTTATATTTACACTGCAGATTAAACAAAATCCTGGAGTTCTACTTACTTTATAATGGATGCATTAAACAAAATTAATAAACTGTATCTTAATCACTGTTGTCCATTCTATGTTGCCAGCAAGATGATCTCATCTGTCCCTTTACGTGAATACAGACATATAGCCAACTTTATTAGTTTTTCCCAAAAAAGCTCTAGCAATAGACCATGATAAAAAAAAAACATACATGGTGACCCAGTAAATGCAACCATTCCAGATTGCCCTGTTAATCTAAAGGAGAACACCTCAAGCCTCAGCTGGTATCATGTACAGTATGTTTGAATGTTATGTATATCTATCGTACTGTATATCAATCTATTACTATAGAGCTATGAATAATTGTATGGTGATAACATTATGTTGCTGAAATAACAAGTGATAACACATAAAGTAGCTAAGAGTTTAGGATCTGGCAAAAAGGGAAAGCAAGTTATTTTCTTAAAGTTTAAGAATTAATCAAATAAAATACAATTCTTCATATATCCATGACAAGCTGAGAAAAATGGTGTATATTTATTATGTAGGCTATTAGAGCACTTAGCCCTTTTGACTTAAGCCTTCAAAGCACTGTAAATACTACCCTGAATGTAATCTAAGCCGAGCTGATTGGTGTCCAAAAAAACAAAAGTCTGTCACTTCCAAGCCATTAGAAATATGAGGCATTTTAAAATGAACTGGCTTTCCCCTTCTGGACTCTGCCTATGAAGCGAAAAGGAAAATTCCAGAATAATTGTATCACCTGATATTCTTATCTGTCTTTCTAATTACCATATACTGCTCTTAGAATCTAATAGGGAAATAGGGAAAGAACAAGATGGGATCTGGAATCCCAATTGTTAACGCATTCAGAAATAAAGATGTTTCTTTATGTGCAGCGTTGTGTTTCATCACATTTGAATCCTTCCAGTAACATAGGGTGTGGCATCCATTCTGGTAACTCACTGAGGTGCAAATATTTACTGCCTATGTTCATCTGATATTGATGTTCCAAGTGCCACACATGGGAGCCACACATTTTTTTAGAAGTTTCCTACACCCTATTGAACAGGGTTATCTCATTTTTGTCTTGTGGTGGTCGATACCAGTATTTAGTTCTGAGTAAGACACTGTAATGATTTTGTTTCTACCTAGCATATATGGGCTCCCCAGGGGTGATCCAATTTCTTTTGAGAATCCAAAAGTATATTAAATGATTAACTGCTTCCTATCTAAGCAGGACATAGTGGGGTTTATTTCACCAAAGATATAAGCAGCTTGTGTTCGCTTGAAATACTTGATTGATTTTTGAAATAAGCAAAGGATGCCCATAGACTCTTTTAGCCTGCCCGTAAAACTTAGAGGGCTGTCGATGGCTCAACACAATCCAACTACTCCAAGGCAAGCTGTCATGCAGAGAAAGCTATATAATTAATGTGGTCAAGCTTGAGAAGCAGTGTAAATAGGGAGGGAAGGGGTGAAGCAAGAAGCATAAAGCAGTGCCAGCTTATCATTAGGAAGGGCAAGTGTCCAATTAGTTGTTCCTCACAAATGTTGAATGGAAGCCATGAGATCATTATTGGCCATAGCAGATGACTATCATCACATGTCTACTGTGTATACTTGTAGATTCTATATAGAAGCCCCTTACTTGGCTTCTGGATTACTGTTTTAGGTACATTAAGTTCTTTTGAAGCAAAGCTTAATATGAAAGGGGAACACAGCAACTTGATAGTTAGCATTGTGCTTTTAGCCAGGTCCGGATTTGTGAAAAGAAACCTAAGCCAAGGTCTAAGGCAGCAAAAAAGTGATAAAAAAACGCCTTGTTTAATTATATGTCACATTTGCTTTCATGTAAGTATTTAACAGTGAAATGATCAAAAATTAATACTTTATTGCATGAAAATTACACTTGAGGGCATGCCATGTCACTAAAACCCATCCCAACCTACAACTTACTTTGCATGTGCTCCCTTGAATGAGTTGTATCCCACATTCCAAAATTATAATGGTAGACTGCAGTCTGTTCACTAACTTTGGTTGAGTATGGGATTGTTTGTATTTATGGCTGTGGTAGGAAAATGGAAACTATAACAATATTTTAATGTTCTATATGTACAATTTGCCACTGCTAAATAAATTAAAGGAAACGGTTATTTGGTTAAAGCCCAATTTCATCTTTTTTTCAGATTTCAATAGACTAGCAAAAAGTAAATACTTCTGTCAAATGTTATTGGTGGCACTGACCCTATTCAATTTTACCTCACTTCCTGTACTGCCTCACTACCTCTTACAGCCTGTGACAGCAGCACAAGAAGTTAGGCATGTGGTTTTCACCAAAGCAGGTTGTAATATTAACCTGACAGTTCTAATGATTTCTGATTTTACTGCAAATTATTTTTTTTTCCAATTGGAGAGAATTTCCATCACTTCCTATCCATCAGGAAATTAGGAGAAATCTCCTCAATGGGTTCACAGACTGAAGTAAAACCCCAAATGTTGTTCTATCCCTACTCCATTCTATATTTAGGTTAATATATTTGAGCATGTTTTTTGGTACTATTTTGTTTTTTCCATTTTGTAGTTTTAAAAAGCAACAATATAAAAAAATGAACAACCCATTGGGACACACATTTTTAAAAGTTTCCAGCTATAAAATTAATGTATTACCTTAGGAGGGTCTGCCAGTGTATGGCTGGATGATACCTGGAGCAGCTAGGGACAGATTGTTTTGAGAAGGCTAGAAGTTGTCTATACACTGCAAAGGCCCTTATGTACCAAAGCAGCTGCCAAAAAAAGGATTTAGACTCTTTAGAAATGCTTCAGTTCTTCAGGTACAAAACGTTACCAACCTTTTATATAATGGGTTTGCAAAAAAAAAATCACTTGGTGAAATACATATTAGGGAATATTTTGCAATGATTGTGGCGGTCATGAGACCTAGACTTTTAAGGCTCTCTAAATAAACCACTTTATAAAAAAATTCAGGAGTATGTTAAGGGCAGCCATTGGTCCTCAGCTATGACTAGCCACCGAATGGTGGATGTGAAACGCTTCAGATGTTTGTCCCTGCACCTCTGTTCTTATTATTGACAGTTTTGATTTTATCTACTCTGCGCAATAAAGGTGTTGCATCAGAGTGCAGCCGTCCAGCATTTCTAAATTGCCTAGTGCTGCCATTGCTAACCTCCTTCTGAAAATTACATTGCCTGGCTTTGTCTGGATTAAAAAAAAAAAATAAGTTGCAGACCTAGAACAAGTATGCCAAAAATGAAATGCAAATAAAGTTGGAGCTTCTTAGCTGTATATTGGTTCCAGGTCATGGAGTGGAGAGTTTGAGGCAAGGATTCAACATGAGCCAGGCAACCAGGGGGGTTGCAATTGCAACCGGGCCCCATGCTCCAGGGGGGACCATGTGCCTCCCTTGTACACCTGGATAGGAGGGATGGCGGGGGTGACATTTAGAGGAACCAATCTCCTCCATTTTCCTCTATCCAGTTTAGTTGTCTTCTGCTGTTCCCAGAGTCCCTGTGTGCTTCCCTGCCCCCCCCCCCCCACAGAGCTGCTGTCTTCCCCCCTCCTCTCTCCTTCCAGCTGCTGTAGAAGATGTGCCATGATGGAGAGCTGGGAATGGGTCAGTAAATGTGTCATTTACCGGCTCCTTCCTTTTCTGAATGAACAGAGTCAGTGATTGGTACCAATTGGTCCTTTCATGACTGAAGCATAGTAAACTGTTTTTACTATACTTCTGTTTCTGAATGAATGGGAGGCTTGGTGCACAGCTATTCCTGCCCATTCATTCTGCGCAGCTGAGGCTACACAGATGGAAATTGAGAGCTGAGGTTTGTTTAGACCCCTGATATCTCATCAAAACCCCCCAACAAAGCTCCTAAAAAAAATGTAAAAAATTGTAAAAATAATATTATAAAAGAAATAAAATGAAATGGTAAAAAAAAAATAATAAAATTAAAATAAAAATTAAAAACTACTGACACCAGTGAGGGAACTATCAGGATTGCAAAGGTTGCAATTGTGACCGGGCCCTGGCATTTCACCACCATCGGAAGGCCCGAAGATGGCAGAAAGGGGGCCTGCTGCAGAACTTGTGAAAGGGCCCCGCTGCGGTACCATAATAAAGGGTCCCGATGCTGTACCGTAATAAAGGGACCCACGATAGGATTAAAAGGCCCCAGGATCAGTGGGAAGAGGGAAGGGCCCTGGCCAGGGGTCAGAGGGCCCTTTATAATTTCTTGCATCGGGGCCCTGAAGGTTCTAATTACGCCTCTACAGGCAACTTTTATTTTTGGAGAAAGAGATCAGCAACAATTGCCTATATGTGTTTCTTATGATTGATTGCATTATAAACCATTTTATAAATAATGCAAAGAGTTACACGGTGGGCCTGGCTTACTACAATGAGATGTGAGGTAAAGTGTAAAATATCCAATCAAGTGAAGAAGTTCTATTTTTCTAAACTTCCCCTGCTCTGGAAGGAAAAGTTGATGTGAACACATGTTCACTTTACCTCACTTTACAGTAGAGTATATCAGGCCAATCTTTCATAATTGATACAAAATTTAAACTAGAACAAAGGAAAAAAATGTATACATCTCTTATAAAAGCATTTGGGAAATTCCATTTTCCAGTAAAAATATTTTGTCTGCAAGCCACAAAAGGTTTTTATCTAAACACTTAAAAAGTAAAATCCTCTTTTATTTCATCTGCACATTGAGGGGAATTTACAAAGACTAGAGCAACCAGATTCTGCAGCAGCTCTGCGTGGCATCCAGTCAACTTCTAGCTTTCATTTTTAAAGCTCAACTGAACAAACTGAAGCTGGAAGCTGATTGGTTACTATGCACAGCTTCTCCAGATTTTGTCTGCTTCAGCTTTAGTAAATCCCCTGTTACTGGGTTTTCAAAGTGAAAACCACAAAGTGAAAAAAGCTACAATTTATTAAGTGAAGTTTCTCAGCTTCTTTGGAAAAAAAAAACAACCTCAATGTGATTTGTGTTTGTTGATGTGTTTAAAGTTTAATACTAACCACTCTAGGGAGCGCCATGTTAATCCGTTATCTGGAATGTTTAGGAAGAAAGCAGTGTTAGTGTTGGCTCTATGTAACTTCAAAAGAAATATATTCATAAAATATATTTTATAATAACTGGCTATTTGGAATGAACATCCATTTGTTGGGCCATGGTGAAATCATTTGTACTGTATAGTGGACTTCTCTCCCAGCCACACCTTCATTGCGTCATACAATGCAAGGTATATGGTTGACCAGTCAAGGTATATATTATACAGTGTACACTGTACAATGAGACATCCTATCTTACTTTTAATTTTACATTTTATCTTATTTAGATATAACAATGAGAGATGTCGATGAATAGTATGTTGCAAGATACTACTGTACTCAACTGGGGAAAACTACCCAAATACTGGAAAGCAACATAAGGCTGTTAACTGACAATTATATATAAACAACAAGATGCTAACATCAAGTTAGATACCCTTCAACTCTGCACAAGCTATTGATTTGACTTTAAATTAACTAATTATTGTGATTTAACCTGAACTTTGTGCACATGTTCACATTTGACTTGACCTGAAAAAATAGAGAAACTTAACAAGCTGAGTGTTCACTTAGCTGAGTGAATAGCTTGAACTTATGTTCTTTGAAATTTGTTCTTTGAAAAAAAATTGACTTCTTCTTGCCCTTGATGGGATGATTAACGTGAACACATCTTCCCTTCATTCAATGAGCCAAGAGACATATTCTACTTATTTAGTAAATAAATCTTACTGAATGATTATCCCTGCCCGTGTATGGGATTAATTAATCCTATATCCTTAGTGCATTAGGCAATTAATCAAATCATTTATGTGGCTAACAACAATGTCAATTTTATATCTTTCACCCATACTAATACATTTTTTTCACAATAAAATGTACTATATTTGCTAGAAAAAAAATATTGCATAAAAATGGCAATGTCGTAATTGAACAAACACACATGATACTCTAATATGCCACAATTACCTTCTATCACCTATAATAGTGCAACGGTGCAACATTTACTTCTAAATCAGAAACATTTTTTTTCCATGTATAGACATATATCACATAACCATGAAAATAAATACTTTTGTTATTGTCTTTTATTACTTATATATATTTATATATTTGTTTAATATTCAATTACTTTACAATTCACATTTGCAGATCAAATTTTTTACATTTAAATATTGTTTTTTGTACAAAAAAAAGAAACATGCAAATGTGTATTCTGTACATTGTATCAAAAATTTTATGGGCCCGAGTAGCTAAACCAGTAGCTACAGACTCTTTTTGGCAGAATGTCTACTGGCTGGCTCTTTGTATTGTGGTTGAAGGCATCTTCAGGATTGATTCCACAGAAAACGGTAAGGGCTCACTGACAGAAAGTTTTGTTCCTGGTTCTTTGCCCAAGAGAAACTCCTTGTTGTAACTATCAACAGTTAATTTGTACTTCTGGTTTTCCTTGGATGTGCATTCTCTGAATTTCTTCGCAGGCTCTTCATAGGGGTCTTTGACACTCTGTGTTTTAAGCTCTGACAATGACTTCTCAAGATGTGCCTGTTGAAATAATGAATGGAAGGGGCTATACTTTAAAGACAGAGGCTGCTTTGCCGTTTCCTTACTGATCTTGTTCATGAGACTGTCCTGGGGAGACAAACTGTCTTTGCTGGGTAACTGTGAGAAGTTCCTTTTAGGAGGAGAAAATGCAGATCTTTCTCCAACATCTTGGGACAGGTTCGGTTGATGGAGCATTTGGCTCTCTAATTTAGGAGGTACCATATCATGTTCTGTAGGTTGGCAATCAATCATGAGGTTGTTTTTGGAGTCCCAGTTTGAGCCAGATTTTAGTGCCTGCATAGCTGTGGCATTTAACAGGTACTGCTGGTAGAGAAGAGCATCAGTAATAGGGACTCCACTTTTTGGCCACACCAAGAACCTGGAGGGGATGGGGTATTGTCGATAGGTGGTTGCCACACTGACATTGGAAGAAATAAGCTCCACATTCCCTGCCCCCGAATACTGCATGGTGAGGTCAAGGCAAGTGGGCACAAAGTTGCAGAACTCTTTGTTAGGGGCATCAACCTGTGAGTTCCCATAGGCAGCTTTGTAGGAGTTGTACTCTGCAGCATGTACCATGCGGCTGGGCAAGAAGAGGTTGGCAGCCTGAGTGGCTTCTAGCATCTCTCTTTCCTTGTACTCCCTCTCCAGCATAATATTCTCCAACTCCTTATCAGCAAAGGCTCGTCTCTTCCTCATTCTGTCACTCACAGGGGCTGGCAGGGGGGAATTGGGCCCCATATAGGAATCTGCTGGCAAGGGTCGATAACCTAAAATCACAAGTTATTTATTAGGTGGGTTGTATCTATGCCAAGGGAAAGCAGTTTTCATAACTTTTCAAACAAATGATTTACAGAGCAGAGCTCCAAGCGAATACTTTTCAGCCAGCATAGAAAAAGCTGGTTCTCTCTGCTCATCGCTGCTGATTAAATATTTTTTACTCTTAAGTAATGTTTGGCAAAGGGTTATTAACATTTATCTTTTATTAGATATTACAACATTATCATTATAGTATATGATATAATTTTGTAACAGCCAGATCCCCTACACATTATCTGTTAGCCACGTTCCAATAAAAAATGTCAGTGAGGCTTAATACTTTAAAAGAGAAGCTATATATATATAATATATAATTTTTATAAAAGAGAACCTATTAACTCTGAAAAAGCCAGACATGCAAAAACTCACTAATTAGCAATTTTTCTGTTTTTATTTCTCTCTATGTTTGTCTTTTATAATATAGTAACACATCCACCCTGGGTGCAAACATGTTCTGAGCATTACATTTCTCAGCCAGCTCTCTAGTGGTGTGAACTTGCATCAGTTTTTGCTAATTCACTTAAATGCATATTTTGGAAATAAACAGCAGACAGCTAACGATCGCCTGCTGAGAAGGTAGCAAGCAACATCATAAGTAATTGACTCTACACAAGGCTCCCAAGCCACTGGTGTGCAATGTTGGTATAATTTGTATAATTGTACTGTGGATTCATGTAGCACAGTACTGTAATCTGTGTATAATAAAAGCACTAGGACCACCCACATGGAGTTTGTCTTTGACACCTGTCATGTGGTAAGACCAAAAAAGATGGCTATACCTAGAATTGATGACATGTATATTTCCTAGAGGCGAATCACAATGAATAGAAAGTTACAGATGAGAGGAAACTCGAACTAGGAGAAAAGAAAAAAAGACAGACAGTTAAGAGCAAGAAAGCAAAATGTAAGCTGGAGAACAGCACAGGGTAGGGTGTGTGCGCCGAGGGAAAGGAGCTGCAGCAATGACATATGTGTACTGAGACTGCTGTCTAAACACACATTATTAAAATGATCCTTTTAATGCAGAGGTTAATTCACTGAACTGATACTTCTCACAAACACAGGATGGAGACACTTAAAGGATATTACTCTTTGTGATATATGCCGTGCATGTCCATCTTCATGCAAAACACTATTATATTTGTTTGTCAATCCAAGTGTTGAAATTGAAGCTTGCCTGACAGTGGTATTAGCAAGTAAAATACAATGCAAAACCACAGTGTCTAAACCCACAGATGTTAAATGTGACCATTGTGAAATGAGGCTTTGTGATAATAATCTAAACTATGTCGGTTTTTTACCAGCCAGTAAAGTGAACCCATCCATGTGAGGCTATAATGTGGTGTTATATAGTGCAGACACTGCAAATATCATTTCACATTTAAATTCACAAAGTCATTACCATGTAACTATTAGTACAAAATCTGTGGTTTTTGCACATTTCATTTAGGCGTCTGAAGCTTTTTCAAAGATCAGACTATCATCTGCAAAGATGCTGTGCGTAGTTAGGCCTCAACACTTTCAGTGCCTGGACTCCACAGAGAACATTGCATTGCAGCATCAATTATTATTATATTGATTAATCCAGACATTGACAGGCTTATTGAACATGTGTTACTTTGTCATTGTGCACCCTACTGTAGGTGAACTACTTATTAAGTTAAATATGAGTACAGGAATAGAGAAAAGTATAAGACTATGTTTTATATGTTTATGTATGTATTTTTACAACATTTTGTGGCTTAAAAAATAAATTGCCCTCTGATGTGTGTTATCTAAATATGATTGGGTCTGATTTACTAAAGAAGCAACCTTGCCCACTGTGCCATCAACCTCAGGAAAAGTTCACTCACATGAGCCATAGAACTACACCCAGTTATCTTTCCTAGACGCATATATACAACACCACAGCCAGAATACTTTTCTTTTAGTGTCTTTATGAATAAATTAAAACATTTTACCATGCTTTATGTCCTTTTAACAACGGACATTGTTTTTATATATTGTACCTTAGAAGTTTGTCTTTAGAATGAGTTAAAACATTGATATTAGTTGCTGATTTATTTGTGATTTATCTATCTTTTTTTCCTATTTAATATTTATATAACATTTGTGCAATCCTTTATGATGTCCAAAATTTGCTCTTGTAGTAGCGATTAATAAATGCGGTGGTAGAAAGTTTAAATATTGCTTCTATCTTTTTCATCTTTAGATTATACCAGAGACGTAAAGGGACATTATATTTATAATCCACAGTTATTTTTTATTTCATTTTACTATCTTGCAAAAAAATATGGAATGAAATTTATAGTGGAATATATCACAGCCAGTAAGTTTGTATTACTATTTATTACATTTAATGAATATACTTACTGTAATAATTGGAAAGTGTAAGGGTTTACAATTAATACGTTCGCAAAATATAATTCTCACAATTATAAATGGATATTGTACAGATGCTTTCCACTTACTACTATTTTAACTTTTTTTTTTTTTTTGCATAAAGATTTTATTTAATGTTTTCATGCAAAATTACAAGAATTGACCCCGCAAACATTACTGTTTTAACATTTTTAGACTGAACTGTTAGTTGTTTTACTCTTTACTATTGATCATCCTTAAAATTGTTCACAAAGCATGGCTGTGTTTGCTTACTTCATTATACGTATGGGTACATACTTATATTGAGAATGTATATATTTGTGTGTGTGAATCTATCTATCTAACTATCTATCTATTTATATTATATTATATTATACTTACACATAGGTAACTGTGTACATGCCACTTCACACATTAGTAAATAAGGCCAATCGTTTAGGCCTATTATTTTTTTAATGATGGCACCAGAGGGAAACATAGTGAATGCAACAAAAGTGTCCTTTGCGTAGTAGCAATATGTACAAGCACCCAATGTACAGACGGATTACACCCCAAGCCTAATATTGAGCTAACACATGTGCATTCCCACGTTTAAGAGCTTAAAGCGTGGGAGTAAAAGAGAGCACAGAAAGAATCATGGAAAAGTAAATTTCTATTGCTTGATTTTACTTTCTTATTAGACTGAATGTGAAAACAGGATGATGGGTGTAATATTACCTTCTAGTATGCTTTTTGCCAGCAAGCTGGGGGTTCTTATATGTCTTTGATACACAGTTTTTCTCTCTGTTACAGTTGGTTTCCCTGTCAGGCCTTTCTTATCCTGCAAGAAGGAAATATCATAAATAAATATATAATGTCACACTTCCACAATATGGAAACAGCAAGGCTCAAAAAAAAGGGAAGAACATGAGTTCCCTGTGTGTTGGCAAAAACATGTTGTCTTGATCATCTCATTTAGGGACGCTAAATAAAGCTTCTGTTGTAAATGTAAACCTGTCATCTGCTAAACAGGAAACAACTAGTGCTTCAACCTACCACAAACACAATAAAAAACGCAAGTGGATATTTATGGGTTTCAACACAAAATAGCCTCTGTCCATTTCACTGTTTGGATTGGAAACACAGGATATTTTTTTTTCGTCTTTGCTTATAAGTGCCTTTAGCTTTTCTGCTTTGGTCTGGCTGAACAGGAAAGTGTTGGAAGCTTCTTGTATAGCACAAAGTACCTTAACCATCTGTTGTACCTCGCTGGGCTAATGATGTGATGCCATAGTGGCTTAGTGCAAGTTCAGGCTTGGGATGCCGCTATGTAGGCTTAGTGTCACTACAGGCATATAATGCCAGGATAACAAGCTGCTGTTATGGCAGTGATATATTGCTTGTGCTGGTACATAGTGACAGACTGGCAGTATGCTGATAGCTATCATTCTGTTGTGGGAGCTGTTAGTGAGGATTAGCACTACTCTGTTTGCATTTTCAACTCGCCAAGTCCTGTTCTATACACCTTGCTTCCATAAAATAAAGGGATCTTCCTGAGTAACGGTGCAATCATATGGAAGATATAGGAATATTATTATTATTAAAACTACTACTACTATTTTTATTATTACATTTTCATGGAAGAAATACACTAAATTGTTTAATTTTTGCATGAATGCAAAATACCAAAATTAAGTTTAAATGTACCCTTTGAATCAAACATCCATTTATATGCAGAAGAAAATCAATTTTTTAGGGGAGGTGAAAAATGACTAGCAAATCCCTTTTATTATTTTCTGATTTGCTATTAGCCTACAGATACTCCTTTGCTAAGTCATTATAACCATGACCCAGATTACATTTATTTACTAAGTCATTATAGCTATGGCCCAGATTACATTTATTTACTAAGTCATTATAACCATGGCCCAGATTACATTTATTTACTAAGTCATTATAACCATGGCCCAGATTACATTTATTTACTAAGTCATTATAACCATGACCCAGATTACATTTATTTACTAAGTCATTATAACCACGACCCAGATTACATTTATTTACTAAGTCATTATAACCATGGCCCAGATTAGATTTATTTACTAATTCATTATAGCCATGGCCCAGATTACATTTATTTACTAAATCATTATAACCATGGCCCAGATTACATTTATTTACTAAGTCATTATAACCATGGCCCAGATTACATTTATTTACTAAGTCATTATAACCATGGCCCAGATTACATTTATTTACTAAGTCATTATAACCATGACCCAGATAACATTTATTTATTAGAGTAAAACATCCGAAATCTTTTAATCATTTTTAATATTAATTCTATCTTACTAACCAATTATTTAAAGTTAACATATTTGCTGGGATGATATTAAAACATTGCTTACATTAGCAAACCACCTGTTACCCTTGAATCAACATTTCTGGTGATATAAAAAATATATATGTAAGTGCAATATTATGGAAAAAAAGCTATAAGTGGCATGGGATTATCTGCCAATCTGAGTAAAAAATATTTTTTTTCCACCACTGATTAGAAATAAAGGCAGTTCCCAAGAAGAGATTGTTTGGTTTTATTTATAAGAGACACAGCTCAGGTCTGCTTAAGAGGCAGTAAGTGCTATTGGCAGGCTGTGTATTGGCAGACATGAAAGGCTAGTGACAGTTGTGTATACAATGGCCCACACATCTCACACTTGTACTGACTTCTAATGCCCCATTTATGTGTCAGAGCACAGCTGTGATCATCATAATGTAACACTTTGCTTGGTGTGCTTGTAATTCTCCAACCCAGCAACTAAAACAACAACAGGGTGCTGCTGACATCCAAATGTGTTTATGTACCTAAAAAGACAACACTTCACTCCAGCATGTTAAGAGATCTGAATGGAAAGCTGATTTACTAAACACACCATTTTTACACTTTATTTAAGAAAGAGAAATGTGGCCATTACCTGGATTATAAACTTGTGTTTAATTATCCCCCTTATCAATTCTGCAAATATATTCTCATCTTAATACACATGTTCAACTCCAATTAATGGTCACCTAAGGTATTTTAAGTTATTTTTTTGATGAAAAAAAAGTAAAATCTGAATCTACAAAGCAAATGTGGATAACCAGTATAGCCTTCAACCTGCATAATGGTCTTTATCAAATATTTGTTTTATATCATTTAACCTTGTCTGGCTCTATTTCGTCCCTATATAAAATAAAAGGTGGAAGTGAAATAAAATCAATAATCAGTTCAAAGCACAGCCATAGAGAGATGTATGGGATCTGGAGCAAAAGCAGAGATGTTGTCCATAGCAACCATTTCTTTTTAAATCAGTTAAGGAATGTAGTAGATGTCTATGGGAAACAGTGTGCTCATCATTCCTGGTGAGCATGAATAAATAATGACCAATGTCCTGTGTATAGATGGCTCTGCCATAAGATATCTGTAATTGTCGGTGTGCCAGTGATGACACTCACCTCTGTGGCTTGCTGTCTCCTGAGAGCCACCTGGGCTGCCATGACTCTCTGCCTCTCCACCACCAGCAGGCAATTGGCACACTGACAGTCCCTCCAGCGACAGAAGCGCTTGTGGCCCTTCAGACAGGACACCACCCCATGATTCCTGCACCTGGCACACTTGGGGGTCCTGCTCAGCTTCCTCTGCTCTCCACCCTTATCTGTACATTTCTGCTGCTGCTCGCTTCTGCTATGGGCATCGCCATGGTGCTCCTCCTCATCCTCGTCCTCTTCTTCTGGCTCCAGAATCCTGCAAGGCTCGGGCTGTCCGTCCTGCTCCAGGCTCTCCACGTCTATCTCCGAGTCCCCGGCCAGGGATGAAGAGTAGGAGCAGGACGAGGGGGAAGAGGACGGGGCAACCCCAGCCTGGACCTCGTACATCTCCGTCTGCTCTCTCCACTCCGACTCCTCCCTGCGGACACACAATACACGGGACATCGCTTAGTCTATGGACACCAGCAATCAGCTGCTGCATTCTCATTGCTATTTGTAGGACTCGGCAAAGAGGACTGCGAACAAAAGCATTCTTCCAAATAAATGATGTTGGGAGTATACAGAGGAGAATGATTTACTAAATGACCCTTCATCCTTGCTTTCTTTTTTCATCTGCACATTATTGGATATTTGTGTGAACACAAGCAAGATCCTGATAGACATAGAGAGAGAGAGAGAGAGAGAGAGAGAGAGAGAGAGAGAGAGAGAGAGAGAGAGAGAGAGAGAGAGAGAGAGAGAGAGAGAGAGAGAGAGAGAGAGAGAGATAGATAGATAGATAGATAGATAGATAGATAATCAGACTATACATTATATACACTCACATATATAGAGAGAGAGAAAGAGAGAGGGAGAGAGACAGAGAGAGACAGAGAGTAATAGATGATAGATAAAGAGAGGGAGAGAGATAGAGAGATAGATAGATAGATAGATAGATAGATAGATAGATAGATAGATAGATAGATAGATAGATAGAGATAGAGAGAGAGAGAGAGATAGATAATCAGACTATATATTATATATACTCACATATATATAGAGAGAGAAAGAGAGAGGGAGAGAGACACAGAGAGAGAGAGAGAGAGAGAGAGAGAGAGAGAGAGAGAGAGATACGTCTTTAAACTGACAAGCATATTTGATATTGATGATCATGTTTCCACAAACCAGCACAGAACACTATCTGCATGGAGTTTGTATGTTCTCCCGGTGTTTGAAGGTGGTAAGTTAATTGATTCCTGTTAATTGGCCCTATAGGAAGTGTAGGTATGCATGAGAAGTAGGGACCTTAGAGTGTAAGCTCATTGAGGGCAGAATGGTGTGAATGTATAGTATGTCAAATGCTGTGTAAATTGGCAGTGTTATACAAATGTCTTGCTCTAAGGCAATAGATATAGGTTGTTCGGACATATTCTCCTGCTTTAAGACCTCTGACTGCCTCCACCGCTTATCTATTGATGTCTTTAGCTAGAGCCCGACTTGTGCAATCCCTGTCTGCTTTTTAGACTGGAAGCTATCATCCACAATCCCACAGCACTTTATGAGACAGGGGTTGAGCTACAAGTGGCACCTGCACACAAATAACTTCCTCTACTAATCCCCTCTTTATCTAAGTTAGAGGTAATGCTGGGCACAAATGTGTGAAATATCAGCTGTAGAGAAACTCACTGGATGCTACACTTCATATAGCAATCTTTCATTGTGCACTGATTCCTAGTCCTACCAGTAAATGTATATACAGTACAAATAACACAGGGGTAACAATAAGCAACACACATTTCAATTCTAGATAGGATATGGATAGATAGATAAATAGATAGATAGATAGATCCTATATATGTAAGTAAATAGACATAGATAGATAGGTAGGTAAATATAGGCAGATAGCTAGACAATAGATAGATAGATAGATAGATAGATATAGATCATATATATGTAGGTAAATATAGATAGATAGATAGATAGATAGATAGATAGATAGATAATGGATAGATAGATAGATAGATAGATAGATAGATAGATAGATAGATAGATATGGGATAGATAGATAGATAGATAGATAGATAGAGATAGATAGGGTATAGATAGATAGATAGATAGATAGATAGA
>BLSH010054780.1:14129-34598 GCA_018402905.1 Glandirana rugosa | reverse complement strand
GCTTAAACCTTCAGTGTATCATCTAAGACCATGTTAGCTCATTATAATACTCCTATGGCTGCCCATAAATAGTTTAATGAAGACAAGTAACGCAGGCGATTTCATGGCCTAAAAGAAGCCTGTGTAACAATACCGCTGAAGTGGTGCCTGCAAGAACCTGTGTTAAACGTGTCCTTGGGGAGCCCGTTCGATCTCAGGCTCAGGCTGTACATAGAACTAGCCAGAACTAATCTCCATGATTAGCCATTTATCTCTCAAATGGCAGCTCTTCAGTAGACAGTAGAGCAGGGGAAGGCAACCTGCGGCCCTCCAGCTGTTGTAGAACTACATTTCCCATCAGGCATTGCAAGGCTGACGAGTACAATTACTCCCAGAGGCATGATGGGATTTGTAGTTTTGCAACAGCTGGAGGGCCGCAGGTTGCCTACCCCTGCAGTTGAGTATTAAACTGTTAAAAGATGGAGCAAACCTAACATCAGATATGGGGAGATTGGACAAAGTGCCCATTTGAACAGAAGCCAAACCCTCGAAAACAATTTAGCCATGTAATACTGGGTGCTCCGCAGAGATACATAAATTGTAAAATGATATTACCTGCTCTAAGTCATACTTACTGTAACTGCTCTGTCTAGTGGTTTTGCACAGAGCAGCCCAGATCCTGCTCTTCTCTGGTTCCTCTTCTGTGCTCCTGGCACCTCCCTCCTAGCAGCTTGCTATGGGGGCACCCAAGCCGAGCCGCTACTCTGTGTGTCCATTTAGACACAGAGCTGCGGCTCAGCCCACCTCCTCTCTCTCCTCATTAGCTCACTGACTTTGATTGACAGCAGCGGGATGCAAGGGAGAGTCCCGGGCAGTTAAGGTTCTCGTGCAACAGCCCTGGATCGAGATAGGGTTTAGGCAAAAAGTATTAGGGGGGCTGCTGGACATAATCGTTTTTTTCTATCTTAACCACCTGCCGACCAGCCGCCGCCATTTGATGGCGGCAGGTTGGCTCTCCTGCACGAATTGCCATAGATGTACGGCGGCGCTTTAAGAGACTGCAGGGGGCGCGCATGCGCCCACCACACTTCTCTGGAGCCGATGTGCACGGCCGGCGGGCGCGATATCTGCCGGCTACCTGCCATCGCTCCTAATAGAGCCAGAACGGGGATCTGTCATGTAAAGAAACGGATCTCCGTTCTGACTGGGAAGTGAAGAGAGATCTGCTGTTCTCAGTGATTGGGAGCAGCTTTCTCTCTCCACCCCCATTCACTACACTTCCCCCACAGATAGAAACACCAGGGAACACTTAACCCCTTCATCGCCCCCTAGTGTTAACCCCATCCCTGCCAGTGACATTTATACAGTAATCAGTGGCTATTTTTAGCTCTAATCACTATATAAACGTCAATGGTCCCAAAAAAGTGTCAAAAATGTCCAATGTGTCTGCCACAATATCGCAGTCCCGCTAAAAAGCGCAGATCACCGCCATTACTAGTGAAAAAAAAATCATAATAAAAATGCCACAAATCTATTCCCATAGGTTATAGACGCGATAAATTTTGCACAACCCAATCAATATACGCCTATTGCGTTTTTTTTTTTACCAAAAATATGTAGAAGAATACATCTTGGCCTAAACTGAGGAATAAATTCGTTTTTTTAAAAATTTTTTTTGGATATCTATTATAGCAAAAAGTAAAGAGAAAATATATATATTTTTTTTCAAAATTGTCGCTTTTTGTTTGTTTATATCGCAAAAAATAAAAAACGCAGAGTTGACCAAATACCACCAAAAGAAAGCTATATTTGTGGGAAAAAAAGAATGTCAACTTTGTTTGGGCACAGCGTAGCACAACCGCGCAATTGTCAGTTAAAGCGGCACGGTGCCGTATCACAAAAAGTGCTCTGGTCAGGAAGGGGGTAAATCCTTCCAGGGCTGAAGTGGTTAATTTATAAAATGCATTAAGATAAAAGAACCTTCTGCCTTTAGAACCGCTTTAATGATGACTGGTAGTGATGAACTTTAGCAGTTAGCACTACAAACCAAAAACACTATTTAATTATGTTTCAATAATAATCCATGTAATAGGGATGGGCCCGCGGTTCAAGTCGAACGTTCACCTGTTCGTCGAATTGTGAACATTGTGGGGCGTTCGCAGCGACTTCGTCCGCCGCAGAGTGCCCCATAATGCATAGCGAGATGGTGACGCACACAGCTCCTCCTCCATGGGAGGGCTTCCGCCGTCTGAGCTCACTGTGTTTTGACAGTTTATTTATATGCGGGCGGGGCCACCTGGTTGTGTAGCAGGTGACCCCACCCCCTTCTGACATCATGTGACATCAGAGGAGCCGGTCACTCAATTATGTCCTGGGTGGCCCCGCCCTTGACTATAAATAAACTGTCAGGAGAGTGTGCTTAGATAAAAAAAACCCTCCTCACCTCCTCCCCTCCTGAAGACTCCTGGGATGTGTGAAATCATTTGCCTAGGCAAGAAAACAGGAAGTAACTGAAGAATTGTTAAATAAAACATTTTTTAAAAACAAGTAAATGAGATATACTTTCCTATCTAATTACTAATGCTAGCAGCATGAGGATTAAAAACAATATGAGTTGATTGGGAGAGAGAAGTTCCACTTTAACTTAAAGGACACCTAAGGGCAAAACTTTTTTTATTAGATTTGGATAGAGTATTGAGGGTTTAGAACCAAAAGTGAGTGTAAATACAGACTTTTAAGCTTCCACCAGAACAAGAAAAGAATATAAATCTCCCAATCGTGACACATGTTGCCATAACAATTGTTGAAGAGATTGTATCCCTCACATTGAAAAATATCCTACTTAGGACAGAACATAAAAGTAAATCTCCATAATGAGACACAGATGACAAAAAATTATTTTTCTACTGTATCCAAAAAAAAGTTAAAACAATTATGGCATTGGATATAATTTTAAGCCATAGAATGTCCATTATTGTAGACTATTGTACAGGTTGGAAATTCTATCTTTGAAAAAGTCCAGGACTTTCCTTCCTCTATATATAAGCATTGAAGATCAGATGTACAGTGCGTTGCAGTACTGGAATTAGTTCTGTATCACTCTGTCCATCAATTTCAGGAAAGGAAAAAGATGCGGCTGCACACCACCATAGATCCAACATAGATTTATTATGTCAACATGACTGCCACCAAGACATAATAAATCTATGTTGGATCTATGGTGGTGTGCAGCCGCATCTTTTTCCTTTCCTCATATTGTGGTGGCTAGCCGGGGCTTTCACCCAGCCCATTTGATCTATTGGGTTACCATCACCTGTTACCTTTCTTTGGATCCATCAACCTCAGGAGATATATGCCTATCTATGACCATTATAAAATCTCAGATTAATTTGATAGTTTTCTCACTTGTAAGGGCTCATGCACACAGGACGTTTTAAAAACGCCAGCACTACAGCAGTACTAAAAACACACATTTTGCCGCATTTAGCTGCTTTTTTACATTAGCATTATTGCGCGTCTTTGGGCGTTTTTTGACGTTAGCGTATTTGGACTTTTTTTGATTAAAAACACTCCCTCTAATGTAAAAACACCTAAAAACGTCAAACGCGGCTAAACGCGACTTGACACGTTTAGACGCATTTAGCTGGCGTTTTTCAATTTTACAGCTCGTTTTTACTGCTTCTGGAAGCACAGGCTGTCGTTTTTTCCTACTGCCCCTAAACACTTAAGCCTACAAACGCCTCTGACAGTTTATGTGTGCATGGGCACATAGGCTAACATGGAGGGGCTTTTAGAGGCAGTTAAAAAGAACGCCCCTAACAGCAGCTGTAAAAACATCCTGTGTGCATGAGCCCTAACAGTTACCAACAGTAAATTGTCAGTAATTTGTTGTAACAATCACATTTTCAAATTAAAGCCTACAAACATAATATTTAGCACACAGTAAATATGTTTTGAAAACGCAGGATAAGATTACCATTGCAGTTTGATTTCCAAACATAATTGACTTATCATGTAAATTTGGTGTCCTGAGGTTACCTATTGTCTTCATTCTTGCTTTATAAACTGACTAAATTTCCAAAAAAAAACACACTTAAACCTAGTACACACACAATGAGATTATCGGACGAATGATCGTTCATTCTTTTTTTTTCTTTTTTTGCATGCTAGTCTCCATATTGAAAACGAATAGGTTACTAAAGTACGAAAATTCGTACAGTAAAATAAAAATTCAAAAGTGATGTAATGTAGTATAAACAAAATGCAAATAACCGCACTTGTGATCAAACTAAATAAATACGTAAATAGAGTGAATGAGCTGCACCACACTAGTGAGATATTATTACAAAAAAATGAATATTTACGTATTTTTTTGTATTGGTTAAGCGCAACACAGTTTATATGTAATGTAGCGTACTTGTATTGTATTTTTGGATGAAAACTCTACTGGTTAAACAAAAATTGTACGATGTCCCCCAATGCTTGTGTTTGTCCCTTTGGAAAATTTCATACGAAAGCTGTGTACTAACGATCACACGCTTTGAAACAGGCTTGGGATAAACATAAATCTGGCTTCAAACATGCTTGGGATAAACATAAATCTATAGTCAGACAACAAGGTTAATGTAAAAAAAAATATATAAAATAAAAATAAATAAATAAATAAATAAAAAAGGGCAGACTCGATGGACTACTCAGTCTTTTTCTGCCGTCACTTTTCTATGTTTCTATGAAAGCAGTATTCTTTGTACGACATGCTGATCGTGTGTATGGGGCTTTAATGGGGTAAGTTTGATGTGCTATTTTTGTATAGAACACGTTTAGTAACCATATTAGTATAAAGTAATGTGCCCGAGGTCACACGAATAGTTGCTTCATATATATTGTCTTCATTATTATTATTAAACACTATAGTGAGAAAACTGATTATGCTGATGACATCCCCATATATAAATGCTTTGTTTTGCTTTTTAATGAAAGTGTTGCATTTTATTTGTATATTTAAAATGAAGCCATGCCATATATTTTATCTTTTTTTTTCTGTTTGCTTACACAGCAAACACAGTAGGGAAGGACACAGGGAGGGCACAATCTCATAGCATAACACACCCAAAACAATTACTTCAGAAGCCACTGCCTTTGAAAACCATTTGTCCCTTGTGACCTCTGTGTTTATAGTAAGAGGAGGCATGAAACAAGTGCATCTCCTGATGACTGGAAGCCAGCCTGTCTTGTGCAGCTACTGTGCGACTCCCTGGGTAGCGTGACCAAGTGAGGAATGCCAGGCCACCTTCCCCACCTCTTCTAAAGGGCAATGAGGGGCACTAAATGTCACTTAGAACCTATCATCTAAAGTAGGTGAAGCAGGCGGGAGGAAATTCTGCTTGTAAATTGATACCAAATTACAGACCAAAACATAGTGCAATTCATTACTGTAAATGACAAAACAGCACCAACCATGTTTACTTTCTCTCTGGGAGCAGAAAAAGGTTCAGATATATGAGCACAAGATGTTTCCTGCTCGTTTTCCAGGTCTGTTTGATCCTGGACTGCTGTACTGAGCTCATTATAATGACCGTATAATCTGTTTAACACTGGTTAGATTTTGAGGAAACAAAATTCTTCTACTTCCTATTTTTATTTATACATATTACATTAACTTTAACACAGAGACAGTCACATCATTACCCGCCCTGGCGGAGCTTAACCTCCCTGGCGGTATGATTATTTCAGATTTTTGGTGCTGAAAGCGGTACGATTATTTTGCATGAAAATTTGGCGTTTTATATTGTAGGCCTGTAATTCTTAGGAATAACTCACTTAAATCTGTCCAAACAAGAGTCTAGTAGACATCCCGGGTATGATAAAGTTTGAAAAATGAAATCATAAATTATAATATAATAAATAACTATAAATAATTATCAAAAATAATAATCTAATAGTAATAAAATTTATTCAATAATGTAATCAAACCCAAAACACTGAAATTTGCTCAGTTGCAGAATTGTCGCTGTCGTCACTTTCAGTGTCTGATGATAAATTTCCCCAAAAATCAGTATCACTCAATTCTGCAAATTATTCTTATTTACTATCAGTGTTTTCTAGCCGATCAAAAACCACTTTTGATGTAAAGGGACACTTTTTGGTTGCTATGGACATTCTCAAGTTTCCAGGCAGAAAGAATGACATATATAATATAAAAGTGCATGCAGGGCTCTGGGCAAACCACTAGGGACAAAGGGGATGTGAAATGATTTCATACAGCAATGTAATCTGTAAGATTACAGTGTACTGTATGTGCACTGTGTGTTTCACTTTTTGAATTTCCCGCCGGTCTCCGTCCCCGTGCGACGCGACGCTCGCAGGGAATGGAGCCCGGCACACAGGAGTCATCTGGCGGCGGACACAGCCCGCAGACACTGCGGGGGACATCGCTGGATCCAGGGGACAAGGTGAGTAGCGCTGCCTGGATCCAGCAATGCAATCCCGAGTGTGGCTCAGGATTACCGCTAATGGTACTGAAATTCCACCCCGAGCCACACTCGGGATTACCGCCAGGGAGGTTAAAGACCAATTTTTGTACATTCACGTAGAAGACAGAGGATCAATATTATAAAGATATACTTGACAGATAGTGGTACGACCAGTTGTTGTCCGCTAACTGGGATAACACCTCCACAGTACACCTCAACTGGAGTTAACTAACGCGTTTTGAACATACATTAAAACATGTTCTTCATCAGGGAATTACCACAATCATACAAAGCTGTAGTTCCACCGGTGATCCTCACAAATATCCACTGAAGAGCCCATCATGTGATAGCGAGATAAAAACCCAAATGCAACAAAGCCAGATGGAGACAAAAATTCAATCATTCACTTGTACAAGGGCATGAAACTTCTGAATTTCCTGGGGACAAACATCTCACCAGGGGTAATCCCACAGGCAATCCAATCATGTGTTACTCCTGGTGAGATGTTTGTCCCCAGGGAACAGGGCTGGTGCAAGGATTATTGACACCCTAGGCGAAACCTAATTTTGCCGCCCCCTTTGGCTCTGCCCCTGACTCCACCCCCTTTGCCCTGTCAATTTATACGATGGAGGTGGCGGAGATTTTTTGCAGAGCCTCTCTACCCATTTCTTTAGCCGTGGTCCACAGGCCCGTACCTGTGCCCCTGGGTCCGCCTCATTTTACCGCCCTGGGGTGCTGCCAGCTGCGGCTCTCCATTGACATGTGTGATTTATGCAGAGCAGTGACGGATAAACAGCAGATGGGTGCCCTTGGTGGTAGTGGCACCCTAGGCGGCCGTCTACTCCACCTAGTGGTAGAGCCAGCCCTGCCAGGGAATTGAGGAGTTTCATGCTCTTGTACATGTGAATGATTGGATTTTGTCTCCATCTGGCTTTGTTGCATTTGAGTTTTTATCTCTCTCCCTCGCTATCACATGTTGGGCTCTTCAGTGGATATTTGTGAGGATCACCGGCAGAACTACAGCTTTGTATGATTGTTATAATTCCCTGATGAAGAACGTGTTTTAATGTATGTTCAAAACGCATTAAATAACTCCAATTGAAGTGCACTGTGGATGTATCATCCCAGTTAGCGGACAATAACTGATCGTACCCTTTGAAGAAGTCACGTGACATGTGACGCAATGCTTCAAGGTGGAGCTGGGTGATGTCACTCCTTTTACACGGTACACGGGATTGTGAGCGGTGAGGAGCAATATCCTTGAATGTAATGTTTTCTATTATGGGCTATTAATCAAGATGTGTAAAATTTGAGTGGATAACTGTTGGTTTTATCAAATAAATTGTGGATTTATAAAGCAATATTGCACAATGATCTATTCTTATATACGGAGCTGTTCTAGGATAGCTTATACAGCAGGATGATCAATACCCAGGGCTGTGCTTACTAGATGGTCCGTTTGAAAACACGCATAAATGCAAGGCTCTTACTGACCCTGGTGGGTCTATGTTTGAGGTAAACAGCTAATTCTCACAGAGGCGAACGGTGGAGGTGTTTTAAAGAAAAGAAAATATTAACCCTTTTTTTAGACTACTTTATTTGCACACTGACCGGATGGTTAAAAAGCTAAGAAGAAAAACACATGATTGTTTTGGGACTTTAATTTAATTTTATTGAGCACAGATGGGCTGTATATATAAATTCACACATGTATTTTTATAGTTTGTATATACATTTGTTGCATATATTTGTATATGCATGAATTATCTGAACTTTCATGAACAAGCGCGCTATTATTTGTAATTTAAGAACTGGTCGTACCACTATCTGTCAAGTATATGTTTTATATATTGATATATTGATCCTTTGTCTTCTATGTGAATGTGCAAAAATTGCTTTTAAAAGATACCACACATTTAAGTTGTGAATTTTATGATGTGTTATCAATAAAGGAAACTATTTTGTATTTTTAAAGTGTTTATATTTTCTTCTGTTTGGTTGTTGACAAAGTTCCATAATATAAAATAATTCTATTTTGATATATCAGGGATGGTGGCAAACCTCAACTATATTTGAAACAAAAGTATATTTTTCCAAGTTACTCTCATTAGAGCTAATATGGACAGAACACTCATACTAATCTTGCATTTTGTTTTTTGGAGGACACAGCATTATACAAAATCACATGTAGATAACTTCCCTGGTGGCAATAAAACAAGAGTTGTAAAATTGCAAAGCAAAGGAGCCAAACACTAAAGCTGCTCATACACATGTTAATCGGGTCTCCTAGGTTTCCCCTTCTTGAAGTCAGTTGTCTGATCTAAAACAATTTGGTTATTACTGTGATTGACAAATCAGATACATATGAGAAAGACAAATCAGATAGATACAAGTCCATAAAGGATACATTCGTTTACAGCCAAGCCCTCAGAACAGCTGAATGTTGACCATAGATTGGAGCAGTGAATAGATATGTGAGGGGGCACTGATAATGTGTAAAAACGTCAATAAACTAATAACTCATATACAGTATCTCACAAAAATGAGTACACCCTCACATTTTTGTAAATATTTTATAGTCCCCAGCACTCATGCAGCCCCAGACCATGACACTCCCACCGCCATGCTTGACTGTAGGCAAGACACATTTGTCTTTGTACTCCTCCCTGGTTGCCGACACACAAGCTTGACACCATCTGAACCAAATAAGTTTATCTTGGTCTCATCAGACCACAGGACATAGTTCCAGTAATCCATGCCCTTAGTCTGCTTATCTTCAGCAAACTGTTTGCGGGCTTTCTTGTGCATCATCTTTAGAAGAGGCTTCCTTCTGGGGCGACAGCCATGCAGACCAATTTGATGCAGTGTGCGACGTATGGTCTGAGCACTGACAGGCTGACCCCCTCACCCCTACAACCTCTGCAGCAATGCTGGCAGCACTCATACGTCTATTTCTAAAGTCAACCTGGATATGACACAGAGCATGTGCACTCAACTTCTTTGATCAACCATGGCGAGGCCTGTTCTGAGTGGAACCTGTCCTTTTAAACCATTGTATGGTCTGGGCCACCGTGCTGCAGCTCAGATTCAGGGTCTTGGCAATCTTCTTATAGCCTAGACCATCTTTATGTAGAGCAACAATTATGTTTTCAGATCCTCAGAGAGTTCTTTGCCATGAGGTGCCATGTTGAACTTCCACTGACCAGTATGAGAGAGTGAGAGCGATAACACCAAATTTAACACACCTGATCCCCATTCACACCTGAGACCTTGTAACACTAATGAGTCCCATGACACTGGGGAGGAAAAATGGCTAATTGAGCCTAATTTGGACATTTTGACTTAGGGGTGTACTCACTTATGTTGCCAGCGGTTTAGACATTATTGGCTGAGTGTTGAGTTATTTTGAGGGGACAGCAAATTTACACTGTTATACAAGCTGTACACTCACTACTTTACATTGTAGCAAAGTGTCATTTCTTCGGTGTTGTCACATGAAAAGACAGAATAAAATATTTACAAAAAATGTGAGGGGTGTACTCACTTTTGTGAGATACTGTACAATAAAGTGCATATAAACAATTGCCAGTTCATACATTTGTGATACAGAAATAATAAAGTGCAATGTGCTTGAACTGAAAAAATTATATAAACAAATGTGCAACACAATATCAATTAACAAACACTCTAAGTCCTTATTAAAAAACAGTTCATAATTAATTCTATGGAAGATAATGAACCTATGCTTACATTTAAAGTATTACCCGCATAGGTTTGGCTGGGCAAATGCTCATGCTCCAACGGGCAATCCAGCGGCAGCGGTGTCCAGTCAAACCTATGCGGGCAATCCTTAGTGCCAGGCGAGAGGCACTTTTAAATGTAAGCAGCCACTTCCTGTTTTACTTCATGCACACAGGACGTTTTTGACTGTTTTACAGCAGCTGTTTTTAGCTGCAGACGTTTTTTTTTTCTACAGTCAATAAACCCTCCATCATGTTATCCTAAGTGTTCATGCACACATAGGCTGCTATCAACTGTTTTTAGCAGTGATGTTTTTGAGCTGTAAACAAATCCCAAGACCAGTGGGTTCTGAGAGACGTTTTTCAGCTGTAAAAACACTCAAAAACGTGCAAAAACGCAGATCCCCAACATTTTTGGACGTTTTAGATCAATTGAGGGAAAAAAAAATGCTGGCCCTTTAAAACCGCGAAAAAATGCGCAAAAACGCTGGTAATATAACGGTGATAAAAGCTGAAAAAATCGCTGATAAGCTACTGAGGTTTTTAGGATTTTTTTTAACGTCCTGTGTGCATGAAGCCTTATGTTTAAAAAACTGTATTACGCTATTGGTGCCCCTCTTTTCTTGCATTGATGCATTGCTATGGTGGGTAGGATGAGAGTTGTCAAATAGCACCAATGTGCCAGAAGGAGTGAAAGAGACAACTACACAAGCACTATTTGACCCTCTTTTAGTTAAAGGGGTCATGGTCCTCTTGTGAGTGGAGATCCAACTGAGCACTTCTGGGTGCTTTTATTATTTTATGAAATTTTATTACATTCAAGTTGGTGATGGCTTCCCACAATTTACCATATTTACCATATTGAAGACTTATGATATAGAAGAAATTATTAACTGTTTTTTAATAAGGACTTTTGAGGTTTTTGTCCATTGCTATTGTGTTGCACATTTGTTTATATTTTTTGTTTTTCAGTTCAAGTATGATGCACTTTATTACATCTGTATCACAGGTGTATGAACTGGCATTTGTTTATCTATGCACTTTTGCACGTTATTGTATATGAGTTATTCGTTTACCATTGAAGTATTTACACATTATCAGCGTCCCCTAACACATCTATTCACTATTCACAGTATAGGTATTCCTACACTACTGGGGAGCAGCTTTCAATTTGCACTTCATTAAATTATTATACATGCAATTTGTTTCCAAGTATAGTGGCATGAGGTATGCCCAATTTATGCATAGATTGGAGCACCCTACTTTCTTGTATCTATAATGGGCAGTCTGGTCTTCAAAATGTGTGGTTTTAAGACTATACTGTCAATTTTAATCTGATATCATTTACATATTTAACCACTGGCATCAATCAACTCAAATCACCAATGTAGCCCTAGCTTTATATTTAGTTGAATCTGAAAAAAATATTCCATTTGCCTAGCTGGACAACTAGATAAAAAAGGGAATAATAAATGACTACACATACTGGAAGATACAGTCAACATTTGACTGTTTTTCCTATCCTATTCATTCCAAGAGATAATCAAGTTTTGTATAGTCAACGTAAGCTGTGTAGACTTGCATAATTGACCAATTATCTGTTATAGTTCAGAACAATAAACCAAACTCAAGTGGGTGTTTAGACCTGCAGGCACACTCAGGGCAGCATGGGTTCAAACTGGTGCAGGGTTCTCACAAACTGGCAATATTTAGTGGAGAAAGAAGAGTTGGGGAATGAAAAGCAGGAGGCAGCACCAAACTCTTAGGTTGGAATAATATTAATCAGGACAAATTACCTACCTGTTCCTGTACTTTATTTCCCTTACAGAAGCTGGCCAGCAGGTATGGAAGTCCACCTACAGATTATTTTTCAGCCATTCATGTCATCTCTTGTCTATGGACAATTACTGAACTTCTCATTACTATCTAATGTCCATATATACCATAAGATGGTCACTTATTGTTGATCATTTAGAACACAGGAACACATAAATACTGTATAAACATACAATTGCAAATATGTTTCTTTAGATTGGCAACTCTTGTGTGTGGGAGTTTGTCCAAAATAGAACTCATCATGTTCAAGTCGGATAAACCCAAAATTAGTGTGCAGATGACAGTGCTACAGCTGGGGCCCCAGTATGCCCTCTAAGTAGATTGTTTGCAAAAGAGGGCACTCATTCATGGATTGTACAATCTATTTTATTAAGTCATAGGGGTAAAATCCACAGACAAAACAGTGCTGACATGTTTAGCCAAGAAATGGCAGTCGGTGGAGCTGTCCAACTACTTTTGTTTGTTTGTTTTATTGTCTGTTACATTAATCCTTCCGGTTTTATCAAAGTTTGTTAGCACTCTATGTACTATATGTAAGTACTGATGGTAATACTGATAATAATACAGATGTGGATGTGAGCAAGTGCTTACGGGCCACTAGTGAATGTATTTTTACTTTTGAAGTATTTGCAATGTATGACTGTGTAGTTAGCTTTGGCTGCCTGAGGTGGTAAGGGGTTAACAGTTATTGGGATCTTTCCTGGGCTTTTCTGGGTCCTGCCCCTGTTGTGTTCTGATAAATCACAGTCAAACTAAAATCTCCTGCGCTCAACACTTTTGTGATGGCAACAGCAAACAGGTCATCAGCGCTGTGTCCAACACACCGGAGGACCCTATGGAAGGTTGACGCATTTTGAGGGGTGATACCCTCTTCCTCAGAGCCATCAAAGACTGAATACTTGATATGCCTTCATTTCTAATCTGTTTGTGAGTATATCGTTTTTCCTTTGGATTTTAATAAATATACTTGGGTAATGCGCAAGGCTGGTGCACCCTCTTTTTATTATTTTACATTGTTCTGATAAATACAGGAGGAGGGTGCAGGGCAGAGAGTTTAAGTTCAGCATTGGAATGCTGACTGTATCAGGCTTGATGAGCTATGTAGTCTGGTCAGAGCAGCGGGTTACCCACAACTGGGTCACCTGCATGGAATTCTACTTGGAGCCAGGAAACCACCAGGATTGTCAATAAGAAAATGTTATCTCTGAGCAAGGTATGAACTGACCAGCTAACCTTAGTTAGATTAGGACTGTGCCTGTGCTTCTAAGAGACCATGTATTATGTTCTGTACTGCTGCAAGTCTTCAGTAAATTTGCTGTTGACTGTTTCATGCCTGGTCTGAAGTTAATGAAAGGGGTGCATTAAGGTGCATGGCATTTCAAAAGAACAGGGCAAGGGTTAACCATGCAGAGAAAATGGCAGGAAGAGGTCAATCATGCCATTCCCATGTTTATCCAGGACTGGTGGGAATGCTATAGCAGCCAGCCATCAGGAAGGAGGTGCCGGGCATGGGTGTCGGGTCCTCTGGTTAGCAAGGAAAGAAGGAAATGTACAAGCTGTTTGGGAGCACCAGGTGCCAACATCCCAAAGATAAATGCTACAAGAGAAGCCCTCAATGGGTGGGACTTTATAGGCACAAATATGGTCGGAAACATAAATATAAAAATATACACATTTTATTAATACAAAATTGTAAAAACATCCATAAAAAATGGCTAGTGAGATAGTTCAATTGATGTAATGGTGGAATTTGCATAAATAGCACCTGATGCATTTCAGGAACATCCTTCTTCAGAGGTGCTTTAAAAATACCATTTAAACAATTACAAATCTGTAAAGCTACAAATCATATAATTCAGCATTATCCAGTCATTGTCACAGTGTCACGCAGTGTGCATAAGGCCTATGGACTCACCTATCTCTACAAAGTAAACATAAGGCATAGATCCAATATCACTTAAGATTGGCAGGGACAGCAGTTCAATCGCACTGTGACACACAGCGTCAGTGAGCGCTTACAAGGCACCGTCTGCATTAAACCCGGAGGTGGAGAGTACCGGAATGCTGCGAATGAAGGCATAATGACAGACGCTCCCCCCTGTCCATCACCGCCAACACAAAGTGGACCCAACGGCCGCTTAAGCTAATCCAGGCTAGTGGCCTGGGTGCGCTGGGCAGGGGGAGAAAAAAGGCCGGACAGCCCCAGACAACAATGGGGGAAGTAGTGAGTGCCCTAACCATGAGCACAGAAACAATGAAATACAGCCCAATCATTACAGTAAGACGTATCATAGCCATTACACACAGCCCCGACACTTATGACAGATGCCATGTCAAATAGCAATGAGCAGCGGCAGCTGGTCAATAAGGGGCGCGTGGGCGTCACCTCCCTGCTGGGAAAAAGAAGAAAAAAAAAAGTCAGCCCAACACCCTAAAGGAGGCACCGGTATATTGATTTTTTTTTCTTTGGCTCCTTGCTGTCAGCTGACAGCAAGTAGTGAGCCTACTGGTTAGTCCTACAAGTCTATGTATGTGTGCTGAACAAGTGCACATACATAGACTGATTGGCTGCCCTGAGCCAGTGACTGCCAGTGATTGGCTTGTCACTGCGCTGTGGGCGAGGGTGGGTCCAGAGCGGCTGACTCCTGACTTAAGGACGAGGAGAGGGCTCGGAGGTACTGTGCTGCTGTGTAATCGCTCCCTATCCTCTGTGTAATTGCTCCCTGTCCCCTTTGTAATGGCTCCCTGTCCCATGTATAATGTCTCCCTCTACCCTGTGTAATGGCTCCCTGTCCCCTGTGTAATGGCCACAATACATATGTAATGGCTGAGTCCCTGTCCCCTGTGTAATGGCTACAATACCTGTGTTCTGGCTACAATACCCGTGTAATGGCTACAATACCTCTGTTCTGGCTACAATACCTGTGTAATGGCTCCCTGTCCCTGTGTAATGGCTACACTACCTGTGTAATGGCTCCCTGTCCCTGTGTAATGGCTACAATACCTGTGTAATGGCTGAGTCCCTGTCCCCTGTGTAATGGCTGAGTCCTTGTCCCCTGTGTAATGGCTACAATACCTATATGATGGCTGCAATACCTGTGTAATGGCTCCCTGTCCCTGTGTAATGGCTACAATACCTGTGTAATGGCTACAATACCTGTGTACTGGCTCCCTGTCCCCTGTGTTCTGGCTACAATACCTGTGTACTGGCTACAATACCTGTGTACTGGCTCCCTGTCCCTGTGTAATGGCTCACTGTCCCTGTGTAATGGCTCCCTGTCCCCTGGGTTCTGGCTACAATACCTGTGTACTGGCTACCTGTGTTCTGGCTACAATACCTGTGTAATGGCTACAATACCTGTGTTTTGGCTACAATACCTGTGTAATGGCCCCCTGTCCCTGTGTAATGGCTACAATACCTGTGTAATGGCTCCCTGGCTCACTGTCCCTGTGTAATGGCTACAATACCTGTGTAATGGCTGAGTCCCTGTCCCCTGTGTAATGGCTGAGTCCCTGTCCCCCTGTGTAATGGCTACAATACCTATGTAATGGCTGTAATACCTGTGTAATGGCTCCCTGTCCCTGTGTAATGACTACAATACCTGTGTAATCGTACAATACCTGTGTACTGGTTCCCTGTCCCCTGTGTTCTGGCTACAATACCTGTGTACTGGCTCCCTGTCCCTGTGTAATGGCTCCCTGTCCCCTGGGTTCTGGCTACAATACCTGTGTACTGGCTCCCTGTCCCCTGTGTTCTGGCTACAATACCTGTGTACTGGCTACCTGTCCCTGTGTTCTGGCTACAATACCTGTGTACTGGCTACAATACCTGTGTACTGGCTACCTGTGTTCTGGCTACAATACCTGTGTGCTGGCTCCCTGTCCCCTGTGTTCTGGCTACAATACCTGTGTACTGGCTGCATACTGTGTTACTGGCTGCAATATACCCCACTTGTGATGCTGAGCTGTATACTCCTGACACATTATGTGGAATACAGGGGACGGAGTGCGTGGATTCTATAAGAGGTGGGGCTTATGAGAAGTAGGAGGGGTCAAAAAGGAGGGACAGGGCCTGTCGCCCCCCCCCCCATCCTAAAAATTCATCAGCCGCCACTGCAAATGAGAATCATTAAAGTAGAGTATATATAGAAACAAAACGCATTAGAGCAATTATTGACATTGATGATGCATATAAAGAAAAAGAAAGAAAAAGAAAAAGGAGAAAAAATTGAAAACAGAGAATCATCAACTGAACCTATCATCTCTTCCATCCCACGGACACAAAACCCTCCAAGAAGGGTTTATACGAAATATGAAAGGGGTGCATTAAGGTATCACAAGAACAGGGCAAGGGTTAACCATGCAGAGAAGATGGCAGGAAGAGGTCAATCCTGCCATTGCCATGTTTACCCAGGACTGGTGGGAATGCTATAGCAGCCAGCCAGCAGGAAGGAGGTGCCGGGCATGGGTGTCGGGTCCTCTGGATACCAAGGAGGTCGGTGCTCTGACTCCCTTCCT
The DNA here is from genome assembly GCA_018402905.1 of Glandirana rugosa. NCBI lineage: Eukaryota > Metazoa > Chordata > Amphibia > Anura > Ranidae > Glandirana > Glandirana rugosa. Next base: position 18,052 of record BLSH010054780.1, on the reverse strand, counting down.
AACAGTTGGTGCTCCACAGCATTAAGGACTGAATCCATGGCATGGAGACCCCATAAACCTAGCTGCAGGTACAGGAAAGTAAGGCATTAACTGGTGCACGTGTAAGAGATTTGCTCTTAGTGAACAGCAGGATCTGTTCTGCCACTGGGAGTAAGGTCGCAGACTAGCTGGCTGGTGGAGGGGGACACATGTCCCCTTCAAAATGTTGCCTACGGGAAGATAAGGTGTACAGTGTCACAGGAGTGTGTGAATCACAATAAAAAGCCTCAAGTTTATTGTGTAACTGTACAAGGTGGACAGCTCACTTTGAAGTACAGGTACCCCCTAATGCTGATCTTCGCATGACTGCAGCCCCGCCTCGTCTCATGCACTAGTGACCATGTTCACGGAGTGGTTCCCATCTGCAGGGCGCTTTGGTCCCAGCTCCACAGCCTGGTGTAGTCCCCATCTACAGGGTGAATAGGCCCCACCCCCATAAACTCTTTCAACATAATTGAACAGGCCAACAATAGATTTTTATTTTTTTTTAAATTGCCTTTTTAGTCATTCATTAAATAATAATATCAATTGATGTAAATGGTGTACTAAATAAATAAAAGCATATATAACTCGAGAACAAAGAGGAATTGCACATAGCATAAAAAAAAGACTTCACAACATTTATTGTTTAAAAATATAAATACACTTACTTAGATTTAGTGCACATAACCACTATGTGATACAGCATGTATAAAACAGGGATTTCATTTCAATTTTGGTTTGAATCCCTTGCTTCACGCTGGATGTGAATTGTGTACTGTGGAAAAAGTAAGTGTACCCTAGGCATCAAAGGATGGCATTGCCACTTTTACAGAAATAACTTACTATTTCTAATATAACTTCCTACCAGTCTCTGACATCTACTGAATGTTTTAAATATTATCTCCATTCAAGATTCCTATAATTGCACAATATTTGTGGGTTTGCTTGAACGAACTGCCAGGTTCAAAATCCCCCTACACAATTTTTATGGGTATCAAATCAGGTTTTTGATTGGGGCAGTCCATAACTATCCATTTTTTCCTTTTAGCCATTCCTTGGTGGACTTGTTTTTAATTTCCAGTTCAATTTTAACTTTTGGACAGATGGCTTCACATTCTCATCAAGACACTTGATATGAATAGCTGGTTCGCTGCCCTGAATCAACAAAGCAACCCCAAACCATAACATTTCCACCACCATGCATCACAGTTGCTATGAGGTTTTTCTGAAACAATGTCTTCAGTTTGCTGCAAACATGTCTACTGTTACTGTAACCATACATCTCTACCCTTGATTGATTAATCTTTAGCACAACGGCAATCTTTAGCCTTTAGAAGGCCTGGTCTTTGCCTAGAATTTCAATGGCAAATTGTATTTTTTCCCTGTTTGGACAACAACAGCATTTTAATGAAGATTGAATCGGTGCAATCACTTTCTGATTGTGAATACACGTACCTTGATCCCAACTGTTGCCTGAGTTACCTCAACATCCCATGATTAAAATTTGGGATTCTTAGAGACTTGTTTTAGCAGCATAGAATATTTTCTTTACAGTGAAATTTTTTATTTTATTTTATTTTATTTGTCAATCTTTCTAAATCCCTAGCAAAACTCATAGGCATCCACAAATAATTTTCTATGGGCTTTAAATAGCTCTGCTGATATTGACATGATACTACTTCATATTTAAATACAACAGGTTCTACCTGCACATTCTCCAAGGAGGTTCTAATCTTTGGCACCTAATCTGCAACAACAGATTCTAATGTCATGAATTTAAAGTGGTGATAAATGTGACAGAAGAGGTGACTACTTTTGGAGTTTCAGCAGAAGGGGGCACAAAAAGACCAAGGCCTGGAACCTATGCTGCTCAGACACTGAATTTCTTAATCTATCTTTACAGTTAAAAGCAGACCTTCATCCTAACTGTGAAGTTGTCCTCCCCTGCCTCCTGCCCTCTCCCTCTCTTAGCAATGGACAGCCTTTTTTTTTTAAGCACTTTATTTATTAGCAGCCCTTCCCCTCTTCTCACCTAGGCGAGACTTTGTCACCACCTGCTATGCGTGAGCAGATGTGCCACAGGGCTCAGATTCCAAGATAGCCAAACAACACATTTGCACATGCGCCGGGTACCTGGTACCTGTGCACGTGTGGGTTTGGCAGCGTACCCGCAAAGACCGCAAATAGGGAAGCTGCATTTCAATTGTGCATGCACAGATGCGTGATTGGCTCTGCCAGGACCCAAAGGCTTTGCAGAACTTTTGGGTGCATCTGCTTATTTGCCGTAATGGTGGCACCCAAGGGAGGCAGAGCAACTTAATGAGACTGAAGTTCTGCTTTCAGCTAGTAAGGCAAATAACTGAAACCGATTTTGGATATGTTACTGAGAGGGTTTTTTTTTACAGATGTTGACATTTTAAACCAATAATTGGTGTGTTTTAAGGGATATAATGCTGATGATTACATTTTGTAAAAAAACAGCACTAGTGAGATAGAAACTTTTTAGAAAATGAATTTGCAATCAGGGTGCCTCTTATTTACCAAAAGAAACACCAGCTGAAGCTATTTTCATAGCAAAGAGATGCTATTTTAGAAGATCAACTCTACTAAACCAACATCCAATTATACTTTGTGAAATTGAGCTCAACATTTACTTTTGTTTAAATTTTGTGATGTATTTATCAAAGTAATACCATTTGTTTACAATTTCTACATAATATTTAGTAAATTGTGTGAATTATGTTGTGTGTCTTGTCTTTTCCTGTTACATTGGATCATACATGAACATTGCCCAATGTCTGGCTTGGAGTGCACAATTGGAGCTAAACCTCTCTCCTTTTCAGGCAGAACTCCTGGTTGCCCTTGGAAAAGGACAGCTACACTAGCACCTACACCATCCAAGTTGGTGTCATAATTTTAATATGTGTGACATTTCTAGTTTTTGGCAGGAGCATTTATTTAAAATGTCGTGCTTTGTTTGCAGAAACCAGAAGAAAGCAGTAAAACGGAGAAGCAGTGTATTATTCTTCCTCTTTGGGTGCAACTTGTAAATATTTGTTACATGTGCCATATAACTTTTTTTATTTTAGACTGTATTAGGTCTCATGCACACTGAACATTTGTTTAGCTCCTCTGAACATCTTCAAGCACATTTATACGCATTCTGAGTTTTTGTTCTGCCCAAAAGTACCTGCAAAATATTTTCATTTTTGCAGGATTTGCAACAGGCAAGGACCCAAATGTAATGAGATTGTTATGTTTGCAATGACAACAAAAGCAATGAAAATTTCTTCAGAGACCTCACATGATGCTAGTATTGAAAATGCAACTGTAATTGAGTGCTTATGGAAAGAGAGTGAAATATAAGGTTCACATACAGTACAGCTCATTTCGTAGAAGACTGAAAGGTCAGAGTGTATATGAAAAATATGTTTCCTCTTGATGTCATCATTAGAGTTGAGTGAACCTCTGGAAGTTCGGGTTCTGCTGGTCCGTCCGAACTTCGGGACAAAGTCCGGGTCCGGGTCCGGACGGAACCCGAACGATCGCACGGACAATGAACCCCATTGAAATCAATGGGGACCCGAACTTTTAGGCACAAAAATGGCTGTAACAAAGTCCTGGAAAGCCCTAGAGGGCTGCAAAAGGAAGTAAAATGGGGGTAAGGGTAGGGCAAGTGCCCTACAAAAAAATGGGAACAGGGAAATAACTTTAAATATTTAAAAAAAATAAAAACATAAAAAATGCAAAAATGGAGGTAAATGTGGATCATCTTCAAACTGTGTCTGAAAAGTATTAATTAACGGTAGAAGCCATATAACTGTTCTAAAATTATATGTGAGACTGGAAAGTCAGAAGATGCTTTACTCGACATGACATACACTTGGAATATAAAGTGAGAG
>BLSH010054779.1:330458-340668 GCA_018402905.1 Glandirana rugosa | reverse complement strand
AGATCCCCCTCATCACAGATCCCCCACTATCACAGACCCTCCTCATCACAGATCCACCCTCATCACAGATTCCCCACTATCACAGATCTCCCTCATCACAGATCCTCCCTCATCACAAATCCTCCCACTATCACAGACCCTCCTCATCACAGATCCCCCTCATCACAGACCCCCCTCATCACAGATCCCCCCACTATCACAGACCCCCCTCGTCACAGATCCCCTCACTATCACAGACCCATGACCTAATTCTGTACAGGATGTTGACAGAGGCTCTTGGTTAAAGGAGATGAGGGTCCAGAATCCAAATGATCAAAGACCTGAGAATCTGCAGCTATGCTGGTATCAGTGTATTCTGTGTGCTCTGTGTCTAACTGAGCTGAAGATGCAGACACTAGGGGTCCAGCGATTGGTGCGATGGAGTGTCAACTGCCCCCATTTTGTTGGAGTCCTCTGTTTCATGATGGGGAAGAAATGAGACAGTTTCTGAACCTGAGGAGGATTGGATCAGCGTCTTCTCATACCGCTGAGTGGAGTGGACAGTGAAGATGTCAGGGAGCCTAGTAGTGGCATTAATGGATGGCTGAGGACTCCAATTGCAAGCAGGGCTGGACTGGGAATAAAAACCAGCCCTGGAAAAAATTTAATACCAGCCCCATAGCATTATTATACCAGCCAATCATCATTATGTAATTTTCTTATTCATATAAGGGAAAACCATGCGTTTTAAAGCACATTTGAGGAGTGTATTACAGTCAGGTCCATAAATATTGGGACAGGGGTCCTCAAACTATGGCCCTCCAGTTGTTCAGGAACTACAATTCCCATCATGCCTAGTCATGTCTGTGAATGTCAGAGTTTTACAATGCCTCATGGGGTGTGTAGTTCCGCAACAGCTGGAGGGCCATAGTTTGAGGATGCCTGTATTGGGACATCAACATAATTCTAATCTTTTTGGCTCTATACACCACCACAATGGATTTGAAATTAAACAAACAAGATGTGCTTTAACTGCAGACTGTCAGCTTTAATTTGAGGGTATTTACATCCAAATTAGGTGAACAGTGTAGGAATTACAACAGTTTGTATATGTGCCTCCCACTTTTTAAGGCACCAAAAATAATGGGACAATTGGCTGCTCAGCTGTTCCATGGCCAGGTGTGTGTTATTCCCTCATTATCCCATTTACAAGGAGCAGCTAAAAGGTCCAGAGTTCATTTCAAGTGTGCTATTTGCATTTGGAATCTGTTGCTGTCAACTCTCAATATGAGATCCAAAGAGCTGTCACTATCAGTGAAGCAAGCTATCATTAGGCTGAAAAAACACAACAAACACATCAGAGAGATAGCAAAAACATTAGGTGTGGCCAAATCAACTGTTTGGAACATCCTTAAAAAGAAAGAACACACCGGTGAGCTCAGCAACACCAAAAGACCTAGAAGACCACAGAAAACAACTGTGGTGGACCTGAATGTATATACAGATATGAAAGCACATAGGGCTTTATATATATATATGAGCAAATTCCAGTTAAAAGTGGTAAAAGTGTAGCAATCATCAAGGGGGACCCCAGGGACTCTGGGACTGAGTGTGTGTGTGTGGGGGGGGGGGAGGGGGCTGGTGACCAGAGACCACTTTCTGCAGAAAGAGTACACTAAGGTAAGGGGTGACTGATTTAAGGGGGAGACCTTTATATCAGTGTGCCCCCTTACATTATTGTATTCACTCACCCCTTATATTACTGACCCCCTCTCAGCCTCACCAGTGCCCATCAAATGCAGCCTCACCAGTGGCCATCAAATGCAGCTTCACCAGAGCCCACCAAATGCAGCCTCATCAATGCCCACCAAATGCAGCTTATCAGTACCCATCAAATGCAGCCTCATCAGTGCCCACCAAATGCAGCCTTATCAGTGCCCACCAAATGCAGCCTTATCAGTGCCCACCAAATGCAGCCTCATTAGTGCCCGCCAAATGCAGCCTTATCAGTGCCCACCAAATGCAGCCTTATCAGTGCCCACCAAATGCAGCCTTATCAGTTCCCACCAAATGCAGTCCACCAGTGCCCACCAAATGAAGCCCACCAGTGCAGTGCTAACCAAATACAGCCCACCAGCGCAGTGCCCATCAAATGCAGCCCACCTGTGCAGTACCAACCAAATGCAGCCCACCTGTGCAGTGCTCACCAAATGCAGCCCACCAGATGCAGCCCACTAAATGCAACCCACAAGATGCAGCCCACCTGCGCAGTGCTCACCAAATGCAGCCCACCTGTGCAGTACCCACCAGATGCAGCCCACCTGTGCAGTGCTCACCAAATGCAGTCCACCAGTGCAGTGCTCATCAAATGCAGCCCGCCTGTGCAGTACCCATCAAATGCAGCCCACCTGTGTAGTGCTCACCAAATGCAGCCCACCAGTGCAGTGCCCATCAAATGTAGCCCACCTGTGCAGTACCCACCAAATGCAGTCCACCTGTGCATTGCTCACCAAATGCAACCCTCCAGATGCAGCCCACCTGTGCAGTGCTCACCAAATGCAGCCCACCTGTGCAGTACCCACTAGATGCAGCCCACCTGTGCAGGGCTCACCAAATGCAGCCTATTAGTGCAGTGCACACCAGTACCTGGATCACGATCTCCTGTGTCATGGAGCTTGGATTTAAATTGCCCGCCCGGGCAGCCACTGTAAGAAAGTCCCGCCTCCTGTGACACACGTCACACCGTTTTAATACCCCATTGGATCAATGTTCTGTCAACCACAGATGCCGGTCTAGGAGGCGGGACTTTCTTACAGCGCCGACGAAAAGCCCAGACACAGCGGGAGAGGGAGGGGAAGGACGACAGCACTGAAGAACACCGTGCAGGATCGACCCTGCATGAGCCACAGCTCAAAGCGGCCCCAGGGCAGATGGCCTACTGGGAAATTTCCCGGTATCCCAGTAGGCCAGTCTGGCCCTGAGTGCAGGGGCCCCCCCATGCAGCTGGTGCCCCTGAGCTGTGCCCAGGGGTGCCCGCTCATTAAGATGGCCCTGCCACCAGGCAGCCAAGATTCTCTGAAGAATATATAGTACATTACATACAAAAAATATATTTTGGATCTTAAAGGATCCATAAACATACAATGGTCAATTAAAAACAAACATATACAAAATTAGATATATTCTAGCATCTCAAAAAACATGACAGGATGTAGTGATCACGTAACTCAAATCTTAACAGTATATCTTGTAATATGCAGCAAGGCATCCTTCCTTTCTTCAGCGTCAACGGAGAAAAGTTCACTGTCCAGGCTTCAGAAATGATATTTCAGGTGCCCTGCTACTGTACTGTGAAATGCTTTGTGGAATTTAGATTGCAGAGAACTCAGATTACGTTAAATTAAGTGAACTATCAAAGTTTAGCATAGCTGCTCTGTTTAAATTATAGCATTGCATTCTCACTGATCACATTCACTTAAATGTTGCCATCCAGGGTCATGTGCATGCATGACATAGTCATGTAAATTGTAAATACTAGAACCTGTACCACCAGCAAGTGTAAACACCCATTACAGGCACACACCCAAGTCTTTTTGCTGTCCCTATCTTGAGACCTTTCCGTTTAAATAACCATCATAGTCTTCAGAACCCCTGCTGTCTCTTGTCATATAAGAACAGTGCATTGAATATAATTATACAGTGTTCAGCCCATTTACTCACCATGCGTAGATGTAGGCACAGGTCCCTTTAACTCTATTCTCCACCACTCCTTGGGTTCTGAAACATGCCCACGTAAGATAAGTTCCTCAGATTTCCTCCCTCAGAAGCTCAAAGAGACCACACCTGATGAGGCAGAAGTAACTGGGAAGGTGATGTGCAGCCAGGTAGGAGGCCCTCCACTGTCAGAACCATCGTGTGGGCAGTGGGACAGGAGCCCTAATAGTATGCATCTATTCTGAAGTGCTAGCCACTTCCAGATTGCTACTAGAGTTCTGCAGTTCCAGTGGGGTAAACATTTGTGTTTAGGCCTTGGATCCCTACCACTGTTCACCAATGTTACCCGAGCTACCCTGGATTTCACTGAGAGAGGCACTGTTTATGACGATAATCACAGGTAGTTGTGTTCTGAACTGTTTTACTAAAGTAGTGATCCACAGCTGAATTCTCTGTTAAAATAGAGTTTTATATAGACTATGCTATGCAACCACCCTGTATTGAGAGACAGTGTTGTGAAGAGTCTGTGTTTGTGCAGCTTTCATATTCTGTTTTGTATTGATATGCCGTGTATGTGCGCTCTTTACTACCTTTAACCTGTTTTGCATTATTGCTTCTAATTTTGGACCAGTTTAGTAAACTGCAAGTTACAGTTGACACCCTGTCTGATCATCAGGCGTTTGCATATTTTGTCACAGTTATCAATGGAAGAGTGAAGACTGATAGAATACTTCCTCCAGCATGCAACAGGTTTAGATGGTATCATTCCCCAAGTATGGCATTCTCAGGTTGACCTCAGTTTCTGAGCCAGAGTTCAAGAATCACATTTTAAATTGTACACTGTATATAATTAAGTAGTTTCTATATATTGTGATCTGTCAGGGATTTCTTCATTCAGTCTTATAAAATTGCTGTTCTGTCCTCTCCTTACAACATGTTACAATGTGGCTGTGTCCAGTTTGACAAGCAACTAAACCCTCCTTTCTTCCAAAAAGCAAGACTATTGTAGAAGTCTTTATAGATTATTGAAATAAATAGGTTGGGTGAAACCATGGATGAAATAATAGAAACATACAATAAGAACTCAAAACTGGTAAGCAGATTGTAAACTTGCATATTTTCAGCCATGCTGCCTAAAAATGACAACTGGCTGCCAAGTGCCAACACAGAGATCAAAGAATTCTAAGTGTCTGGGAGTTGCTGGTCTATGTAACGAGAAGGCTTAATTTACATTTCATGAAAAATTGAGTATACAATCAAGTGTCACCATCTTTGAAAAATGTTAAATAATGTAACTGCTACAATTGCTAACAGGTATGGTGTTGTGTGCTCTCTCCCTATCTTTGTCATAGCAGCAGCTGCATTTAGCATGCATGGGATTTTTCCACTTACAAGGCCAAGTGACGATAAATGGTCACAAAAGTTAAACACACATATAATGCTTAAGAAGGCATGACTACTGACCCACTTATAGTGTTAAGGTTTCCTAAAGGAAATTACGCATAGGAATTTATTTCCTTCTCTGTGTACTGTATATTCTAATACATAAATCTTACAGCAAAGTTATGTGACAATACATTACCATATTCATTATTCACATTTTAGGCACTGCATGCATAAAGAGGTGCATGATAAAAAGTGGTAATGCAAGCCTTCACACGTGAGTATCAATAAAAAAAATGTACCCCAAAATGTTATCATTATCAACTATGGATCCAAAAGAAAATTATATATATGTGTACATATTACTTTTATTTAGTATATCCAGATAGTTTTGTATACTTGCATATGTTATATAACAACACAATTAATTGTTCACCAACTTGTGTTATCAAGTATAACAAAAGAGCAGCAATAGCCAAACTTCATTTCCAGCTCTGTATTCCAGAGCTTAGCTTGATTCTGATTTCATCTCCAGCTACTCAGATCCAGTGCTGCTCCACCTTCACAGATTTTCAAATAAGCTTAGTTCCAGGCTACAGAACAAGCTGAGGAGCTTTAGTAATCCTTTACATGGATCTACCTTCTCTGCACGCTGCAACTCAGAAAGTAGTTCCTTCAAACTGGCACCCTAGTGATTTGCTAACTATGCAGATGCAGGTGCCTAGCAAATGGTTGTTTGAAAGTAGTTGTGCAGATTTTGTAATTCTTTGTCAATAGTCTTCCATCTGTATATATATTTTGCACTCTTTTTATTCTCCCTGTATATATATAAAATAAAATACATATGAATTTAGAATATAATATAGAAGCTGTTTTTGCTGGGAATGCCATCCTGTATTAATTGTGTACTGAGCCAATGACCTGAAACAAAGATGCAGTCAGGGAATTGTGCACTATTTTATGCACTTGTTTCAGAGACAGTACAGCCAGGGATCAGGATGACAGCCCTTGAACCTTTAACAACATGACATAGCTTCCATATTTCTGTCCCTTATACTGTATTTCCTCCCCTAAATACAACCTGAAGATAATAAAAGTTTTGAAGCTCTACATAATCTCCCATAAAGCTTTCTGAAAGTTCCCCTAAAGCGGAACATAAGCCAGCATTTGAAATGGTTTGTTTTCTAGCACCCTTGTGTACAAGGTATTAATGTCATGATTTATTGATGGTAAGTCTAAGGCTTCAAGAAACAATTTATTAAAAGAAAAAATGAAAAAACGATTGCAGAAAATCTTTTGAAGGTACTTTTTGTTGTGCAATTTCCTCCTGCATAACTGGGGACAGTGCCCAAAGGAAGTCATGTGTATCCATGATATCTAGCAAATAGCAACGTCTGCAATCAATGCAGACTACAAAACTGTGAGATATCTGTGCACAGCCCCAGAACACACTACCCCTTCATTGCTAACAGCAACATATTAAAAATACAAAAACCAGGCAATTCAACTGTGGTTTCTTTATGCTCAAACACAGCCTCTTAGAAGCTTGTTTATAATGGAAAGTGGATAGAGCATTCTACTATCTTTACTCCATATCCTATTCATAAAATGTGGGCCACAGTGGGGAGCATGAGTGCCCCCAGAGTTCTCTCTGCTTAACGCAGCAGAGAAAGCCCTGTGGTTAGAGGAGAGCCTGTGATGTGACCTGAAAAAATGATAAGATCAGGCTCTACTCTCTGATCTCTAAGTCTTGCCAACAGTATTCATTGGGCAACCAGACTGGTAGGTATCTTAAGGATGAAGATGAGGCTACCTACAGGAGTTGGATAAAAATAAGGAAACACTACTTGATTTCCAGGTGTGAAAGCGACGACATTGAAAGCGGAGGTGATGTAGCATTCTTTTGCTTTCACTGAGACACCTAACAGGCGGGAAGCCTCATTTTCTTCATTCACTGCATGCACTGCTAGTAATATGGAGTCAGGTCAAAGCTTACTGAGTTTCAAAGTGGGCAAATTGTTGGTGCCCGCTTAGCTGGTGCCTCTGTGACTGAAGTTGCCAATTTATTTGTGGCGTTGCGAGGTACAGTATCAAAGGTTATGACGGCAAATACCGTTGCCAGGAAAACGTCTGATAAACATTAGCGCGGTCGACATGGTCAACTGACTGAAAGAGCCCAATGGACATTGCACAGGATTGTGACCCAGGTTTTTGCAAGAGTGATATCAGATTGCATTATCCACCATCCTAGACTTATATTTGTCTATTCCCAGGAGACTTTAGGCTGTCTTGGATGCCAAAAGTGGTCCAACACCATATTAGGTAACAGCTTTGTTCTTTTACCAAACTTGTTTCCATACTTTTGTCCAACCCCTGTATATGTATTCTTAAAAATGCTTCCTCCCCTGCTCCTACCTAGTCTACATACACTGTGTAAAAAAGATCTGTGTAATTACCTTTCCTATTCCACTCCAGTGCAGTCACTTTATCTAGCAACTGTGTCAGGGAATGGCTGCTGCAGGGGAGCAGAGGGTGCGCCAACAATGGAGCGACAATGGGAGTGAGTGGGAGACATCATGGCTACAGGAATTCAGAGGCATTGTCAAGAGCCCCCTTGCAGAGAGGAGCAGGAGCTGCTGAATGAAGTGGCCTCACCAGAAAGAGGAGTGAAAAAAGGTAAGTACACATATCTTTTTTTTTTTTACAGGCTATGCAGCATAGATATGAGGAGGGGTGAGACAGCGTTTTTAAGAATACTTATAGTTAACCTTATTACCACTTTAAAAAAAGGTATCTTCTAACACGCTTCCCAAAAGACCAAAACACACAATATAGATGTTAATTTATATTTTAGCCCAAATATGTAATTTCACCTCCCATGTTTTGGGAGTCTTTGGAATTTACAGAGTGCAAAAACGGATGCTTTTCATTATTTAACTGTCAGCGGTTCCATATTACATCCAAGTAACTCTTTGATTGCTAACACCAACTTACCAAATATGCAAAACACAAGTGGCATGCTCTAGGCAATCAGTGTCAAAGAAATGTGTCATGAAAGAAATATGGAATTATTGATGTTAACCTCCTTTTCAAAATGCTAGATGCCTGGCTGTCTTGCTTGACTCACTTACTTTAAACAAATTTGTAAGGAACATTTTTTAAAAAGTGCAGAAAGAGTGAGATTCAGCAGTCTCCAAGCCTTCATTATGCTAGGCACAGTTTGGGCAATTTCTGGTTATTTTACAGTTGTCCTTCCACTTTGGGCCTCCTGCACATTCCTGGGGCAATTCACAACAATGGGCCAATAGCAATATGGAGGAAGGAGGGAGCAGGCAAGCTTCAACACTACCAGGATGTTTTGGACTTTTGTCAGAAATGCCTGGTATGTAGACATAATGGCAGAGCCTAGAGGCTGCTGTCTTTGGGTATACCTATGCTCTGCTGGTCCTACCTCATGTCAACAGGACAGTTTGTACATTTTCTGAGACACTTGTCAGGACAGAACAGTTTATTATAGTTGGGCTCATGCACACAGGTGCTTTTGGCCATATAGCTAGCACAGAAACCAGGCATATTCCAGCAGTCGCGCAGGCCTGCCGCCAGCAGCCCTGTCTAAATCAATGACAGGCTATAAAATGCGGCTGCTGAGTGCTGGTTCCAGTGGGCTGTATGCATTTAGTGACGTATACCCTGAATGCAGAGATTCTGTTCTCAGGCTCATTTACACAGACCCACCAATCAGTACACCCATGCTGAGGGGTGTTTACCTGCATTAACCAGTTCCCGACCGCGCGCCGTGTTTTCACGGCCGCAGTCGGGATGCTGAGCGCGAATCGCCGTAAATAGACGGCGATCTGCAATCAGCCACTAGGGGGCGTGATGAGCGGCCACAGGGAAAGAACGGGGAACCGCCGATGTAAACACGGCGGTTCCCCGCTCTGTTAGTAGGGGCATAGGTGATCTACTGATCCCTGTCACTGGGATCAGTTAGATCTCTCATGCCCATGGTAGCCCAACCCCCCCACAGTAAGAACACACCCAGGGAACACAGTTAACCCCTAGCTCTCCCCCTGCAGGTTAACCCCTTCACTGCCAATGACATTTATACAGTAATCAGTGGACATTTAAATTTCTGATCGCTGAATAAATGTCATTGGTCCCAAAAAAGTGTCAAAAATGTCCGACATGTCCGCTGAAATATCGCATTACTGCTAAAAATCGCAGATCGCCGCCATTACTAGTAAAAAATTAAAAATTAAAAACCCCAGAAATGAATTTTCATCATCCGTAAACGTGGCCACTTTTGCGCAAACTAATCAATAAACGCAGATTGCGATTTTTTTTTAATCACAAATATGAGGAATTATATAAATTGGCCAAAAACGGTGAAAAAAAATGTTTTTTTATATTTTTTTTTTTGGATTTGAATTTTAGCAAAAAGTAAGAAATTTGGGTTTTTTTGCAAAATGGCCGCTCTTCTTTTGTTTATAGTGGCGAACAGAAATGACGCAGAGGCGATCAAATACCACCAAAAGAAAGCTCTATTTGTGGGAAAAAAAGGACGCAAATTTTGTTTGGGTGCAACGTTGCACAACCGCGCAATTGTCAGTTAAAGCGACGCAGCGCCGGATCGCAAAAAGTGCTCTGGTCCTAAAGCTGGAAAACCTTCCGGTTGGTAAGTGGTTAAAGGCACCGGTGTTTAACCTCTTAACAACCGCTCTATAGACAAATGACGTCTACAGAGCGGTTGCTTAATTCTGGGAGGACGTCTATTGACGTCCTCCCAGAATCGCGGTTCCCGCGCGCCGCGCGCCCTTGGCGCTAAGACCCTCCTGCAGTTATCTGCAGGAGGGTCTTAATTCGTTGGCGAGACATCTGCAGTAAACAGATATCTCGCCAACAATTCTCCAATTTGTGGCCACGGAAATTGGTGAATGGTTGGCCTTCCAAAAGGTCGAAATCCTGGTCTCGTGAAAAACGCTAGGCCGCGACGCAGCGAAATTGACTGTTAACGCGCCAACACGTTGCAACGTGGGTTTGTTTTAAACGCAGGAAAAAAAGGGTGTTTATCTCGAAAGAAAACCACCATAAACTAGCGGAGACGCAGTAAAGACAAGCGGTGATATTTGTTTTC
>BLSH010054779.1:290020-313547 GCA_018402905.1 Glandirana rugosa | reverse complement strand
CACATATACAGTGAATAGTGTTGCATATAAGACAAATGTAACTAAATATGATGATTTTGTCAAAAATGTACTAATATCTATTGTCTATTATAGCAATACACAGCTAATACCGTGCATTCTCCTGAAGAAGCGGGATAACCGCGAAACTGGTCGGGAAGCACTAGTAGAATGACTGTGAAAAAATAACATTTAACTATTACCCACTACATGGGATGGTGATGTAATGAATGTATAAAAAAGTTCTTTTTTTATATATATACGTATGTATTGAATAAATATTTGTTTTTATACAAACAACCAGTTTGTGAGTCCATTTTGGTACCATGTAAAATCCCATAGCCCCCTTCTCTCTCCCCTAGTGGGTGAGTCGTCCTATTCTCACATGGGACAAATATTTCTATATTGAACAGGGATGTAGGTACTTTATTTTAATGTAAAATAACAATATACTGAGCTTCACACATAAATTACCCGCGATGGAGGTGGCTGCACCCGTCCCCCGATCCGAAGATCGGCGGTGGGTGCAGACATCGCTGGACTCCAGGACAGGTAAGTGTCCTAGTATTAAAAGTCAGCAGCTACTGTATGTGTAGCTGCTGAGTTTTAATTTTTTTGGACCTCCGCTTTATTTTTTTGGGTTTTTTTCATTTGTTTTGTTTTATCTTTGTGGATTCAGTAGTTGCAGTGTAGATGTCTTGTAAAGAATATGAGTAGAGTGATTATTCTGCCCAAATTAATTTTTTTCTAATAGATTGATATATTTTTTCCTGACAGACTCCATGGCAGCATACGTATGGGTTAACCCCGCTTCCACTCCTCCCCTATAGGACCCCACTTCCATAAATCTTGGCTCTGAGCCGGAGGCCGCGTTCCTTTTCCGTCCTCCTCCTAAGGACCAGTTTGGTTATTCGACTACCTGAAGTTTTCCCCTCCGTGATCAAGACCGGCCGGCGGCGACCACTGGAAAGGCAGGTCACGATATTCCGATAAGCCCTGGCTAGTAACAGGGTATGGAGTGGGCAAACGGAAGATACTCCGTTATGCCTTAGCTTCTAGCGGGGTATGGAGTGGGCAAAATAAAGAAGAGCTGGAAGAGCTAAAGCCTGGCAGGCAAGCGGTGCAATGGCCAGATAGCCCAGCTATTAGCGGGTGGCCCTATCTGCCCCAAGCCCAGCGTGATCAACCAACCTGGCCTGGTGTGATCGTGGAAGCAGGATTGAAGTTGCTGTGTGCAGTGATGTATACTTTTATATATTCCATGGCAGCAGTTTGTGTGTGCTTTCTGTTTGTCTGTCTTCTTCCCTGGCTCTAGTGTCTTCCAACCTATGGCAGCTGGAGCACATTGGCGTTCCAAGTCGTTGCTCTCTCGTCCGGCCTTGTGTTCCTAGGTTGTTCCTGCCCAGGGACTCGCGCTGTGGGTGGCGGTGGCGTCATTACAGAGGAGAAATTCAATCGGCGGTCAGTATTGTTGATATAGGGATTCTCTATAGGCAGCTTGCAGCAGTTTCCCAAAGCACTGTTTTTACCAGTCTCAAACGTGAATGAATGAGAGACAATAACTGTAGAATGATGAGAAAATTAGAGTAGTTTTATTCTGCCATGCCATGGATCTCTCCCTACTTTCTTTCCACTGTAACATGTGAATATAGCAATTCAATAACATTTATAGTGTTAACAATATGTACAATACTGTGCCTATGAGTATGTGTCTTGTCTTTCATTTACACAATGATATACACATTCAGAAATAAACCAGATTTTAAAACAATTGCAGTTTGTATAACTTTTAAATATGTAATATTTCCTCTTTCTTGTGCCTCTTGAATGGTATATGGCTGCTGACATTTTACTTGTCCGTATACTGCATGGCCAAATACACCAAACAGCATAACACAAACAGATACACATAAGATATATTAATATAGATTATTAGCAATAGATTAGTTCAAGATGTAAAAGTACTAAACCTTAAAACTATTCAAAAGTGTTTGTATAATTGCTATTATAGGCCTAAAATAATATATATTTTAGGCCTATAATAGCAATTATACAAACACTTTTGACTAGTTTTAAGGTTTAGTACTTTTACATCTTGAACTAATCTATTGCTAATAATCTAGTGCATAATACTCAATACTGGTGTTTAACATAACATCCATCATTGAGGAGCCATTATGAGTCTTCTACATATAAATTTATGTCATTAAAACAGTTCTGCATACCTGTAGAGATGAGAAAATGAGAGTAGTTGTATTCTGCCATGCTGTGGATCTCTCTCTACTTTCTTTCCACTGTTGGCCAGAACGTCACTTCCCCCCTCATTAAAGTGTCATGCACCACCTACAGGTTGCTTCCAGAACATCTTTTATAGAACTCAAACTTAATAATAAATAAAAAATGTGTATGGTGTCTATTTTCCTAATAATTTTAACAGTATAATTTCCAGTCCATCAAACTCTCCCCTTCTTTTTTCATGACTCCTGGCATAAATACTCAATCAGTCTATCCTCTCAGTCAGTTATCAAACAAGTCCAGATAGGTATTGGTTACCACCAAGGAACTGCATTAACTACTTGGTAAGTCATTGGAATGCCTGGGATCATGTGAATTTGCGCTGTATTAATTTGACTTTGTCTGTAAGTAGGCTGACCTAATCTGTCATATGTGAACATTTCTTTAGGTCTTTTATGTCTGTTTGATCTTCTCACAGAATCTGGTTCTTCTCCATCCATGTTCTCTAGTTGCATTTCTTGTCTTACAGGTAATGCTTGACTTGGTAGAGGCAATTCTGGTTCTAACCTAACCATTTCCTCTTCCTGAATCTGGTAGTCAGCCTCTGTCCAGTTTTCCTGTTCATGAACTGGTTCTAATGTTATTGCTGTTGCAGGATGGAACTCTTTTGCAGAAGCTCATAAGGGAGGTATTTGTTCAGTCTGGAACTTTTGTTGAGGTGCAGGATGGTCAGGATTTACTGTAGGCACTGGTAAGGTCAGGATAGTACCATGATTCCTCATTTGAGCATTCCTCCACCTGGTCTATGTCCATCTCTGTGTCTTTTTCAGTACTCGCTTGTCTTTTTCTCACTGGTACTTTTGGAATGCAGTCTTTAACAGGTAAGTCATTCACTGGTAGTAAAAGGTTTCTGTGCAATACCCGAATAGTCTTTTTACCAGTTTCTGGTTGGATCTTGTAAACAGGCCCATCTTTTATTCTTTCCACCACTCTGTGCACTAATTCTTCCCAGTATGGGCGAAGCTTACCTGGACCTCCTCTTTCAGAAAGATTTCTTACCAACACCCGATCACCTGGCTGAAAATATACTCTTTTCACCTTCCTATTGTAGTACATCTTCCATTTAGCAGATGATTTTGGCTATTATCGGATGCAATTTTGTAAGCTTCTTGCATTCTGAATGACCAATTCTGAGTCAATTGGCAATCGTGGAGATCTACCATACAATAAGAAGAATGGTGAGTATCCAGTGGCTTCATGTCTGGTACAATTATATGCATGAACCAGATGTGGAAGATGTTCTTTCCAGTCAGACTTCTTCTTCTCCTCCAGAGTGCGAAGCATCGGCAACAAAGTACGGTTCAGTCTTTCAACTGGATTAATCTGTGGATGGTAAGGGGTAGTCTTTGAATTAGAAATCCCTGTCAATTGTTGCACAAGTATGTATTCGTACCCTCATTTGCTTTGCTCCAAGTGAAGATAATCGATGGACACCAACTCAAAGGGTGAACTTGTGGTGATCTAACTCATAGGCGCTCTTTTAGAAATGTTTGGATGCTTCTGTTTGATACAGTTGCACTTCTTAAGCACATACTCTTCAATTTCCTTCTGCATAAATGGCCAGTAAAATTGTTCACGTGCTAAATAGGTTACTTTGTCAGTGCCAATGTCACCCATGTTATCATGGACGTTTTTCAACACCAATGGTTTCAACTTTTCTGGTAGGACCAGCTGTTTCCGATTTACTGTGAGCCGGTACAGAATCCCTTCCTCAACTACGAGTTTGTTCCATTCATGTATCAGATGTTTGGTTCTTCTGATCTTACCATTTTTTTCTTTGTTGTTTGGAGTCCAGTTGCTTTCCTTAAGCTTGACCACTTCCTTAATACTGATATCATCCTGTTGTAAAGATCTGACATCCTCCTGAGTAATTGGGGATAAAATCTGCCCTCTCAGCATTTCTTTTTCCACATCACTTGCTGAGCAGATGGTCAGTGAAGCTACCCATGGAACCTCTTCATCAACAATGGCTTTGATCCCTTGCCACAAAGCTGACACCTTCTCAGATGGTACCGCCTCAGTGTAATCTCTCAGGTGGCCCGTGAGGTTTACAGGATATTGTGAAAGTGTATCCGTGTCTGTGTTCTGTTTTCCTGGCCTGTACTTAATATTAAAGTGGAAATCGGCTAACTTGCCAACCCAAAGATGATCCACTGCATTTAATCTGGCGGTATTCAAGACATATGTCATTGGATTGTTGTCTGTGTACACTGTAAATGTTGTACAAGTAATCTATAAATTTGTCACAGATTGTCCACTTGAGAACTAAAAACTCAAGTTTGCCAGAATATAGGTGGTCATTACATTCTGCTGGAGTCAACGTTCTTGAGCCAAATCCAATAGCACAAAGTTTTCCTTCTTGTTGTTGATAAAGTACAGCACCTAGGCCTTCATTGGATGCATCAGTGTGCAATACAAAGGGTAAGTCAAAATCAGGGTATGCCAGGATTGGTGGGTTGGTAAGCATATCCACAAACGTTGATACAACTGCTTGGTGTCTGGGTGTCCACTGCACTTTTTGTCTTCTGCTTGCCTCGATTAGTTTTGGTAGTTTTTTTTTAACAGAATCTTTCTCATGGTTCTGCAAAAGTTCATAGAACAGCTTAGCAAGTCGAGAGAAATCTTGAATGAAGGACCTGTAATAGCTCAGGAAACCTAACAAAGATCTGACTTCTCCAACTGTTCTTGGTTCTCTCTTTTTCAGTTGTAATACAGCTTCAAGATCATTTGGGTCAATTGTGATGCCTTATCGTGAAACCATGAGACCAAGTTATCGAATCTTCTGTTTGAAAAGTTTCTCTGGTCGGAGCTTGATGCCATTCTTACACATTCTGAAAAGCACTTGCCTAAGGTCATCAACATGGTCTTCAAAGGTTTTAGAGTAGCAGAGTACATCGTCCAGGTATGGGGAACAACATTTGTCTCTAGACATATGCAATTAATTAATTTTTTTTTTTAAATGATTAATTCGGAAATATCCGAATTAAACGAAAACCCGTTTAACAATTTTTTCCAAATATTCAAATATTCGAAAATTCGTAAATTCGTTATTTTGAAAATCCGAAAATAAGAGCAAAAATTCAAAAGAATGAAGATCCAAAAATAAGAATGAAAATCCAAAAAATTCAAAAACCCAAAAAACTAACTAATAATAACTTAACTAACTATTAAATTATAGGTATTGGAATTTCCTTTCAAATTTGGCTGTTAGTGAACGTAATGAATACAAATTTATCCAAAGTTAAGAATTATCCGAAATAACGAATGCCATATCTAAACAAAGGGAACATAACAAATTCATATTAATAAATAACAATAATAATATAACTTTTTATTAGAATTATTTATTATTAATTCCTTCCGTTCCATTTGTTTAGATGCAGCATTTGTTATTTTGGATAATTCGTAACTTCGGATAAATTCGTATTCATTACGTTCACTAACAGCCAAATCTGAAAGGAAATTCTAATACCTATAATTTAATAGTTAGTTATTATTAGTTAGTTAGATATTATTTCAAATTTTCGGATTTTTGTTCTTTCGGATTTTCAAATTTTCCGAATTTCCAAATTTTAGAAATTACAAATTTTCGAATTGACAAATGTCCGAATTTACGATTTTACGGATGTACGAATTTACAAATGTACGAATGTATGAATTTACAAATGTACGAATTTACAAATTTACGACTGTACGAATTTACAAATTGCAATCATAACGAATGACCTGAAAAAAATTATAAAAAAAAAAATGTAAAAAATGGAAGGAAAGTGAAAATGAACGAATTTTTTGGCAGTGCACATGTCTATTTGTCTCTGATGCCCTCTAGAACACTTTCCATACACCTCTGAAAGGCTGCTGGAGCATTAGTTAGCCCAAATGGAATATGCTTCTACTCATAGATTCCCCAGGAAGTGTTAAAAGCTGTCATATGTCTTGACTTCTTATCCACGAACCCTTGATGATAAGTACTACCCTGGTCCAGTATAGAGAACCATGTAAATCGTCCCAGATTATCCAGCAAATCTTGGATTCTTGGTAACGGGTGTCTGTCTGGAACAGCCTTTTGATTGAACTCTCGAAAGAGAACACATAACCGTAAGCTATTGTCCTTCTTTTGGACACAGACAACTGGTGATGAGTAGGCAGAGGAAGACTTCTTTATCCAACCTTGGTCAAGAAGGTTTTGGACATACTCTTTAACTTCCTTGTATATGGGTTTTGAAATTGATTTATAGCATTTCTGGATTTGTGTTTCATCTTTCAGATTTATCTTCAATTTCAGATTTAGGATACATCCTATATCTCCATCATCTTGCAAAAAGACATCTGATTTATCATATAGCATTTGTCTGGCTATCTCCTGTTCTTGTTTTGAGAGATGTTCTAAACTAACAGATGGATGCCACTTTATGCTTTTGTTAATGGATAACTGACTCCCACCATCCTCTTGATTCAATTGATTTATATGAATCACACTTTTCTCCTGGTTGCTTTCTTTGTCTGCACCAACTGGAGTGAAGGGTAGTACTTCAGATACTTGAGTAATAGTTACCAACACTGTTCTTTGAGAAAGGTAAATATCATGTTGAGCATGATTCAGGACAGGGATCTTAAAATTTCTAGAGATTCCACTTGGCACGTCTACCACTGCAGGAAATAGTTCAAGGCCATCTTGGACTGGACATTCTGGTAGTAGTTCAAATGGCATGACTCCTCCTTCAGGCCATGATGTAATTCTGCACTTGACTTCACAAAGTTCACCTCTTCTAATTGTGAGTCCTTTCTTTCTCATTCTGACCATACAACTGTCAGACATTTCTTCTGAATCTGTAACTTGAATGACATCATTGACAATATTGTTAATTATACCTTGTCTTACTTTCATAGCTTCAGATCCTGAGTATTGTTTGACTGTTTCCTCTGATCAATACTTCATTAAACCCAAGAAGAGGATTGTCATTACAGCAGTCGCTCAACCGGCATTGGAACATGAATGGCAAAGTTTCCCTCTCTATTACTTTTGAGTTCAATAAGTACTTCAATCCATCCGATAAATGGAATGACAGAGCCATTGGCAGCAGTGACGTGGAACAGGCTGTCACAGACTAGGTCTTCTATAGGCTTTACGGAAACATTTGGAAGAAACTTTCTTACCCATGTCTCTCCTACCATGCTGACTTGAGCTCCTGTGTCCAACAGCATTTCAACAAGAACACCATTCATCCAACAGGACGGCATACAGTCTGGCCGCAGCAGAAACAATGGCAGCAATCCTGATTTCCTAGTTGGATGCAGTTTTCACATCTTCTTTTGACTTTATCTGGAACTTAAACATTTGTTAATGCCTCTTCTACTCTTCTGCCTCTCTATTTCTTCATTGACTGATGTTGTGACCTGCTCTAGGATAAAATCATCAGTCACTGTTAAGTCAGAGATGTAAATCTTAATGTCCACCCTGACATTATAATTTTTTACGTTTAGCTCCTGATACAGTGTATGAAGGAATACACCCTGCACCAGTCTCTTGTCATAGTTAAACTCTAACCCCTCATGTTGTGATGCAGAAAGAACTTTTTGTTTCAACCCCGCCTATAAACAAACTGCTGTGGTGTTTCTTAATCTTGCTGTTTAGCATTGCTAAGCTCCTGAAACAACTCAGTACAAGTTCTTTCTCGCATATGTGACTTTAAGAACCTTTTCAACATAGCAACATTGATATCAACATTAATATCCTCTTTGTTGGTTAACATGTCTTTAAAATTACCTGGTTTGATCATTCTTAACACTGTGCGTATGATTTCAGATTCAGAAAATTTTTCTTTGAGACCCTCATCAATTTGTCTACATATACTGCTGTAACTCATGCCTGAACCACAATCTGAAATCACACCACCGTGCATTTTAAATTCTCTGCATGGTAATAAGGCAGCAACTAGTCTAACTATCCCAGATACCTGTTCTGTTGTTGAGGACCCGCTACCTGTCTCTTTGCGAGTATTTGCAAAGTCTATGACAGGTGTTCTCTCCTTGTTAGCTTTCAGTTCATCAATCTTGTCTCTGATGATGAGTAGACAAGTCATACCTTGATCTTCTAAACTTTTCAGCTGATCACTTCTCATGTAGTCTTCAATGAATTCAACAAGTTCATGTTCATTGGTACCAGTCACTGCTGGAACTTCAATGTCTCTTTCATCTTCCAGTGACAGAGCGACTCTATGAAGCTGTTCTTCACTAAGCAGATAAAGGTGCTTCCGAATGTCCCACAACAGTGCCCGAAGAGGAGACAAAATCACTGCTGAAACCCGAATACTTTCACTCACAAGGCAGGCGGCACTCACAGTTCTCCTTGTAGCTCCACCCACAGGTTTGTGCTGGTCTCACGCTTCCATCTCACTGGTGGTACCACATATCCCGGACGAGCCCCCAAAATGTTACCGGTCTCAAACGTGAATGAATCAGAGACAATAACTGTAGAATGATGAGAAAATGAGAGTAGTTTTATTCTGCCATGCCATGGATCTCTCCCTACTTTCTTTCCACTGTAACATGTGAATATAACAATTCAATAACATTTATAGTGTTAACAATATGTACAATACTGTGCCTATGAGTATGTGTCTTGTCTTTCATTTACACAATGATATACACATTCAGAAATAACAAATCAGATTTAAAACAATTGTTTGTATAACTTCTAAATGTGTAATATTTCCTCTTTCTTGTACCTCTTGAATGGTATATGACTGCTGACATTTTACATGTCCGTATACTGCATGGCCAAATGCACCAAACAGCATAACATAAACTAAGGCCGAACCTCTGAATCCATCAGATACACATATATATATATTGTATATCCAGTTGTGCATATATTATTTTAAGCCTATAATAGCAATTATACAAGCACCTTTGACTAGTTTTAAAGTTTAGTACTTTTACATCTTGAACTAATCTATTGCCAATAATCTAGTGCATAATACTCAATACTGGTGTTAATATAACATTCATCATCAAGGAGCCATTATGAGTCTTCTACATATAAATTAATGTCATTAAAACAGTTCTGCATACCTGTAGAATGATGAGAAAATAAGAGTAGTTTTATTCTGCCATGCTGTGGATCTCACTATACTTTCTTTCCACTGTTGGCCAGAACGTCACTTCCTCCCTCATTAAAGTGTCATGCGCCACCTACATGTTGCTTCCAGAAAATCTTTTACAGGAATCAAACTTATTAATAAATAAAAAAGTTGTATGGTGTCTATTCCCTTAATAATTTTAACAGTATAATTTCCAGTCCATCACACTGTGTGCAATCATCACAGGGTATGCTCTGCATTGACACCCTTGTATGCTGTCTGTGCGATTCTGCTATGATTTGATCACCTGTGCAGGTTGTCTGTCTGTCTGTGCAGTTTCACTCTGTGGATGCATCCCCCCCCCCCCCCCGTGTGGCTATTTTGCTCTTGCGAGCCCTTCTAGGTCAGGTTGACAATACACGGCACGGGATGATAAAGACCTCATTAGGTCACAACATTTTTCTTCCAGGTGTATTTGTCATAGGTCACCGTCAAGGTCCATCCTTCGTAGCAGAAGCTCTGAATTCTCCTCTAGCTCTGAATTCTCCGGTATGTCAGCCGCTCCAAGGAGGGAGCCTGCTGGGGATGCGGGACTCCAGTCCCAGAGGGCAAGTCTCTGTGTGAGCTATGCTAGGCCCTGGCAGTGGTGTTTTTCAGCAAATGGAGTCCCTAGTAAGGCACATGGTGCAAGAATCCCTTAAAGAGTGGGACACAATCCACACACAAAGTCCAACAGCCATCGCAGTGTGTTCTCCCACTAGGATGATCAGGAAGAACTGGAACTGCCCCAACCAAGGTAGAGTCTCCTGCAAAGCAAGAGGAAGTTTGGTAAGCACCTTGGACCCTGTAACCACTATTGCGACTTTTCATGCGACTTTGTAACCATGGGGTCGTATGGCAGGTCACAGCCCATGGTTTCAATGGCACCCATTCCAGATCTATGCAACTTTGTGCTGCAGTGACTTTGAGGGGGTTCCTGACTACTTTGATGCAACTGTGATCCAGAGTCTGTAAGGTTGGATTGAGGTCGCACTCTGAATTGCGCAACTTGGGGACGCAATAGTGGAAACGTAGCCTTAGAGAGAGTGTTCTAATTTCCCATTCCTAACAGAACTAAGGGACATCGTTTCATATAAGTGGAGCAAGGTCGCGAGACATCCCTCCCTTCTGAGCAAGATGACCAAGCTCTATACATTCATAGATAAGGATGTGAAGCATCTAAAGGCTGCCTCTCTAAGTTGCTGAGGCCTTAGCTTCCGCGGAGGTACGGGGAATATCTGTGGGTAATCTGACCGAAAAGGCGGCACTCTACGCGGAAGGTATGGTCCTTTTCTACGAGACTCGGATACATCCCTGACAGCGGCTTTAGATATTCTTAACACATTTGCTATGTATTCAGGCCTTAAAGTTAACTGGAATAAATCTCAGATTCTTCCATTAAGAACACCCAGTCCTTCATGCAGGGTCCTGACTAGTTGCCCTTTGCAACAGGTAGAGAAGATCAAGTATTTGGGCCTATATATCTCCAACACTGTTTCAGACTTTATAGCTCTAAACATTACTCCATTGATATCAAAACTTAAAACTAGATTGAAGGCATGGCAGAATTTACCCTTAACGCTCATAGGTAGGGTAAACTTATTGAAAATGAAATTTCTACCTTTATTTTTGTACATATTTCGGAATTCTCTGGTCTGGATACCAAAATATGTGTTCAAAAGTATTGATCAACTAGTTACATCTTTCCTGTGGCAGGGGCGCCGCCCTAGGATCACATTACGGGTGTTGCAGCTGCCATGGAAACAAGGGGGATTGGCGGTTCCAGATTTCTACAGATTTTTTTGGCAGAACAATTGGTTTATGCTCACAGATGGGTTAGCGCACCGGATGGGGACGTGGCTTCAGCTCTCGAATCGGCTGTGGTGTGCTCCTATGAGGCGCTGACACATCTATCACTGCGCAGGTATAACGCCTCATATCCGATCACAATGTCCATGAGAGCGTTAGGTCGGGCATGGGTAGTGACAAATAAAAGAAGGGGGGACAGGGATTTTTTCCCGGATACTCCACTGTGGAAGAACCCCAACCTGAACCAATTCTTGGACTATCCAGATCCAGTTATTTGGACTGGGTTTTGGATCAAGAAATTGAGAGACATAGTAGGTGGGGGAAATAAAAATTCCAACTTCCTAATACACACCTGTTTCGCTACTTGCAAATCAGGCATGCGTACGATGCCCAATTCGGTACCGCCCCTGTTAATTTACAAATGAATGATCTAGAATCACTTCTCAGGAACGAAGAATTGGATAATTCCTTATCTACTATTTATAAACAAATTTTTGAAAATGGCGGAGAACTCCTTAAACAGTGCAGGACAACTTGGGAGAAGGTTTTCCCCCAGATGGATGGGGACTACTGGGATGACATCTGGGACATCAACTTTACTAGGTTGGTGTCGGCAAGGATCATCTCATTCAATTTAAACTCCTGCATCATCTTACTCCTGTTAAATAGGCCAGGATGTTCCCTACCCAGTCGCCTTGTTTTTGGTGGTGCACCTCTCTAGAGGCGGATTTCATGCACATTTTTTGGCGGTGCTTAGCTATACAAAACTTTTGGCGTGGAGTTGCCAGATGTATGGAGGAGGTTACTGCTGTCAATATACCAGTAACAGTGGAAATATGTATCCTGGGCTTGGTGGACGCTTTAGCTCCAAAAAGAATGATGAGAAAATGTGGCAGCATGGAAGGCTATTGTGAACGAGGCCGCCCCTTTATATAAGGCAAGGTACACTAGCAGTGGTATACCACTTAAGTTCAATAAAGTGTGGGGAAGTTGGATGAACAGTACATCCACAGTATCAGAGTAATTTCAAGAGGGGCAACAAGTATGTATTTCTCATGTATGCATTTCTCTGTGGTAGACTAATTGCCGGGTAGAGCTGTGTCGGACCGGGCCTATTCTAGTTATGTTAGGGAGCACAATTAAATGAGCATGCATATAAGAGGGCTCCATAATAGGGAGGGTAATACAAATAATCGGGAGAGGGTCATGTTTACTTTAGCCATAATTGTTAGGGCTCCGAATCCTAATTTCTGTAGGGGAGGTCTGGGTACTGGGGTCCAGGGGCGAGCCTAATGTCAAAGAATTGTCTGTAACGTATCGTACTGTGGTCATATTGGACCACAGGGCTGTTTGCCTTGTATGTCTTTGTCTTTGTGTTCTTTTGTGCATATAAAACGAATAAAGAAAATTGCGAATAAAAAAAAAAGTTGCTGAGGCCTTGATGAGGCAAGCAAGCATGTCACTCTTCCTTGGAAGATGCAGTAAATAGCCTGAAAGTTGGCCTGGGCTCTTGTGGCCATGTCAAAAAGGATTAAAATGTGGATGGAGAAGGCTGACGAAGTATCCAGGAGCATTTTCAGAAACTGTGTAGTTCAGGAGCTGGAGCTGGTGTGGGTTTCCATGGAAAGACTCCAAATGACATTATCCGCATAGTGCCGTGGGTTATGCTCTTGTCAGTTACGGCAAAATGACTGCTATGGCTGGGGCCTGGGCTTGCTGATCCTGTTTCTAATAGGAATAGTGGATGCCTATTAGAGGGAGCTTCATCTTTTGGCAAGCTAGATAGCACCGTAACCTGGGTCACGGTTAGCAAGTTGGGGCCCTACCTCAGGACCAGCGCTGGCTAGGCCAGAAGATGACAGTTTAGAGTGGTCTTTTAGAGACATGTATGGTGCATTAGAAGCCCTCCTCATCTCGGATTCATTTCCATGGATTTTGCCTCACTCTGAGGTAAAGGAAGCATATGCTCATGCTTTACGTAAGTCACTGGTGTCGCAAAGTGCTGCTGTGCTAGTCTCTGAATGTGAGAGATTTCAGGGCAGGTACTCGCCCCTCTTTATGTTCATGAAGAGGAACAGCTTGCCGGCTTTAGACCTGGCGCACCCGAAACAATTTTCAGCAAAAGTAGACGTTCAAGGTGGAAACATTGTCCCTGATTGATAGGGGGTCCAGCCAGGTGACTGTTTTTTTTCCAATAGATTTAAGATGCTTACTTTCATGTGCCCATTGTAGAAGACTGCAAGTTCCTTCGGTTCGCTGTAGGTCAAGACCATCTCCAGCTCCAGCCATTTGAACTCTTAACATCACCCTGTGTGTTTTCAGGGTCTTATTGGTTGTTATTGTCTTTATCAAAATAAGAAGCATACGTCTGCATAGTTACGTGGATGTCCTTGTACTACTGTCCCAAGATGGAGGGCAGCTGCTGGAGCCCAGAGCTCAGGTCTCTGACTGCTGACTGCTGAATTTGGCAAGAGACACCTGGAGCCCACTCAGTCTCTTGTGTGCCTCGGGGCTCAGTTCAATATAATCTAGGGGACCATTGCCTTGGCACTGGATCCCAATGTTTTGGAACAGAATACTCCTGGTTCTGTCTTCTTCCCACCTACTTGCCTTTCAGTGTCTAAAATGATTGGCACTATGGTGTCTACGGATCCGAGGATCAAGGGGCAGCTGGGGAAGGCGGCCTTTCTCATAGGGGTTCTCCAGCAGTGGGAACCAGGAAGCAGAATTCAGGTCATCCACATAACCTCAGTCATGACAGCAAGTCCCCTGGTGGGTGCAATGAAGGAACTTGCTCATTTGCCATTCCGTTACCCCTTTTCCTGGTTCACAATCACATCTGATGCTAGTAATATGGAATGGGGGGCTTGCTGCCTATTGGGGATAGCGCAAGGCAGGCGGGGCTGTCAATTTCACAAGATTGTGTTAAACATTATGAAACTACGGGCAGCCTTCTGTACCCTACAGGCCTTTTCCCATATAAGGAAGGAAGCGTTTGTGCTCTTAGGTTAGTCAACACTGTGGTGGTCTACTATGTTAAAATACAGCCTGGGTACTCACAGCCTGTTCTCTATGACAGGAAGTAGAGCCAATTATGTCTTGGGCTCAGAAGAATCGAGCCTACATCTCAGCGGCTTATGTCCAAAATTTTATAGCTGACTTTCTTTCCAGAGTCCAATTGGACAAAAAAGGTCTCTACATGTGGAGGTTTTTCAGATGCAGATGCCCTGATGGATCATTGGAAATGCAGTAGGACCTGTGCAGTTCTTTCAATCCTGACCTCCAGACCTCAGGTTTTCCACAAAGGCTCTCAACAGAGGTTGTGGAGTTAGTGGCAGTGATGCCTTATTTGCCAATTAGGCCATGGTTGCTCTTGCTAGCACAGTTCAGCTTTCAGAACCCAGTGCACCTTCTCCTCAAGCCAGGCCTTCTATCACTGAGTGCAATTCTACATCCATGCCCAGCACGGTTGCGTCTGGTTCTCGAAACTGGAGGTCCTCGGCTGCTCCTCCAGAGTTATCTCCGCTCTCTTGAATACCAGAAGAATGAGCGCAAACAAAGTTTACAGAAGAAGCTTGTCAAAGTTTGTTCAATACATGTCTGCTGCTGACAGATCATGTAGTGATCTAGAAGTTCTAGATATTCTAGGCTTCCTCCAGTCAGATTTAGTTCTGGCTCTATCAGTCAGCTTTCTTGGGGTTCAAGAGTCATCTTTATCAGCCTTTCAGAGGTGTATTCCGGTCTAGGCATCTTTTCCTGTCCAATAATTGTTCAAGGAAGCAGCTAGGTTCAGACCTCGGGGTAAGCAGAGGTTTCCAGAGGGAGTCTCCCTCTTGCTCTCAACTCCCCCTTGGGAATTGGAGCGAAGTGTTCTAAGTCTGTCTCTGTTAGAGGCCTCTTTATCAAGTTTGCCTTTTTTCCCGGCTATCATGTTGGCATAAGAAGCCTCAGAGATTGATTCACTGGTCATGGAAAACTTTCTTACGTTCTTTCCAGTTGAGCGATGCTTTTACCTATGCTTGTCTCAATTCCCAAGGGTGCATCAGTCTTTCATGGGAGCTAGGAAATTGTTCTGCCAACCTTAGAGTTCTAACTTGCGTCCTTTAGACATGGGAGAGGGTGTGCTGTGGCTTAGTTGTTTAAAGCGCACATCTAGTAAACAGGGAATCCTGAGTTGACTCCCAGCAGTGCCTTCCTTCAGTTTTAGGAATCCCTCAGATATTGTGAAGTCATATCTACAAGCTACAGCTTCCCTCAGGCTTCAGAATGTCTGTTTATTCTTTTGCCAGAAGGCCAGCGAAACGTGCCTCATCTAGGGCGCTTGTGGCACGGATTGCCTAGGCCATCCTTCAGACTCACAGAGCCAAGGGCTTGGCTCCTTCTGAGGTAGTGTCTGCTCACTCGATCAGGAGTGAGCATGTGGTTCCCAAAGTAGTCTGTAGGGCAGCCTTGTGTCAATCAATACATTCATGGCTCATTATTGTGTAGTCTGCTTCCTTATCCTCTGTTTATTTTGGCTTGCAGGTCCTGTCTATTGACAGTACAATCTAAAGCCTTTGGGTTATCATTGCCCGCCCATTGGGTGTATGGCTAGCTAGTTCCCATACATATGCTGCTATGGAGTCTTTTAGGAAAACTGAAAATTTCCTATCAAATACTTACCGTAATTTTCCTTTCCTGATGGACTCCATGGCAGCAGGAGTTCCCACCCATTGTCTTCAGTAGACTAGTTACTGGATGCAGCCTCTGGCTCAGAGCAAAGATTTATGAGAGTGGGGGCCTATAGGGGAGAAGTGGAGGTGGAGTCCATCAGGAAAGGAAAACTACTGTAAGTATTTGATAGGAAATTTTCCGTTGTTATTGCTATTATTATTATTATACAGGATTTATATAGCGTCAACAGTTTATGCAGCGCTTTAAAATATATTTTATAAAAGGTTTTCACCAGGAAGCTCCTTAAAGTGGAACTTTATCTATTAAATCATCTGCCCTTGTTGTTTTAACTTTGGGTAGTAATACTTTTTTTCTTCCAGTAAATACCTTATACAGCCCACTTCCTGCTTCTTGTCTGGTCATTAACCTAGGCATTTGACATCATGCAGAGTTCTCTCTCTCACTCTAGTGAGAGTTTGCCAGGAAGGGAAGGGGGATTCATAAGAGGGCCAATGAGAGCTGCAGAGCTGGAGGTGTGCCTCTGTGTGTCTGTGTAAATCCAGGAAGTGAACAGGCAGCAGCTTCAGCTGCCCACAGTTGCAGACTCAGTGGAGGGAGATTTCTGCAACATATTTGGCGAGTACAGAATCACAGTATACAGGTGCTGGTCATATAATTAGAATATCATAAAAAAAATGATTTATTTCACTAATTCCATTCAAAAAGTGAAACTTGTATATTATAATCATTCATATTACACAAACTGATATATTTCAAATGTTTATTTCTTTTCATTTTGATGATTATAACTGACGACTAAGGAAAATCCCAAATTCAGTATCTCAGAAAATTAGAATATTGTCAAAAGGTTCAATATTGAAGACATCTGGTGCCACACTCTGATCAGCTAATTAACTCAAAACACCCGCAAAGGCCTTTAAATGGTCTCTCGGTCTAATTCTGTAGGCTACACAATCATGGGGAAGACTGCTGACTTGGCAGTTGTCCAAAAGACGACCATTGACACCTTTCACGAGGAGGGCAAGACACAAAAGGTCATTGCAAAAGAGGCTGGCTGTTCACAGAGCTCTGTGTCCAAGCACATTAATAGAGAGGCGAAGGGAAGGAAAATATGTGGTAGAAAAAAAGTGTACAAGCAATAGGGATACCCGCAACCTGGAGAGGATTGTGAAACAAAACCCATTCAAAAATATGGGGGAGATTCACAAAGAGTGGACTGCAGCTGGAGTCAGTGCTTCAAAACCACTACGCACAGACGTATGCAAGACATGGGTTTCAGCTGTCGCATTCCTTGTGTCAAGCCACTCTTGAACAACAGACAGCGTCAGAAGCGTCTCGCCTGGGCTAAAGACAAAAAACACTGGACTGCTGCTGAGTGGTCCAAAGTTATGTTCTCTGATGAAAGTAAATTTTGCATTTCCTTTGGAAATCAGGGTCCCAGAGTCTGGAGGAAGAAAGGAGAGGCACACAATCCACTTTGCTTGAGATCCAGTGTAAAGTTTCCACAGTCAGTGATGGTTTGGGGTGCCATGTCATCTACTGGTGTTGGTCCACTGTGTTTTCTGAGGTCCAAGGTCAACGCAGCCGTATACCAGGAAGTTTTAGAGCACTTCATGCTTCCTGCTGCTGAACAACTTTATGGAGATGCAGATTTCATTTTCCAACAGGACTTGGCACCTGCACACAGTGCCAAAGCTACCAGTACCTGGTTTAAGGACCATGGTATCCCTGTTCTTAATTGGCCAGCAAACTCGCCTGACCTTAACCCCATAGAAAATCTATGGGGTAATGTGAAGAGGAAGAAGCGATATGCCAGACCCAACAATGCAGAAGAGCTGAAGGCCACTATCAGAGCAACCTGGGCTCTCATAACACCTGAGCAGTGCCACAGACTGATCGACTCCATGCCACGCAGCATTGCTGCAGTAATTCAGGAAAAAGGAGCCCCAGCTGAGTATTGAGTGCTGTACATGCTCATACTTTTCATGTTCATACCTTTCAGTTGGCCATGATTTCTAAAAATCCTTTCTTTGTATTGGTCTTAAGTAATATTCTAATTTTCTGATACTGAATTTGGGATTTTCCTTAGTTGTCAGTTATAATCATCAAAATTAAAAGAAATAAACATTTGAAATATATCAGTCTGTGTGTAATGAATGAATATAATATACAAGTTTCACTTTTTGAATGGAATTAGTGAAATAAATCAACTTCTTGATGATATTTTAATTATATGACCAGCACCTGTATATAAAATAATATGCAAAGTGGTTGGTTAGAAGCTTCAGAATGGCAAAGATGTTTTTATTACAAATTATGTAAGTAGACTGCAGTTCCTCTTTAACCTTGGTGATGAGGAGTGAACACTACTGGATTTCTCTGAGATAGTTGATGAAATTTGTGATAAATATTTGTGTATGTTAAATTTAGTTTAATGAATTAATTGGTTCCTGATTTATAGGTTTACATATTTATACTATATGTATGGATAGATAATGTTGTTATTCCAATGATGTTCCTGCCAGAGGAAGGGCGCTAAATACTTTGCACGAAACTGTTGTGAATGTATGGAACATTTGACATGGGATTTTGATGCTAGAATTTTGTAACCTTATGATGGATTGAAAATAAATTTTAAGTGCAGCAATCCTGGACTGAATTCTTCAGCTGTGCACCCAAGTAGAATGCAAAGAATAAAACTGACCACACTGATATGGATGTGCTCTCATGCATAGTGCGGTCAGTTTTTAATAGGAAAGAAGGAGGGCTGGCAGGAACACCAGGGATTTTACACAAAGGAAGCAATAAAAAGAGAACAAGATACCTTTTCATAAAAGTACATAGTACAACAGGCAAATGTCAGGAATATTAAAAGGTTGAGGTAACAAACACCTTAAGAAATCTTGAGAAAGGCGTCACAGCCCCTGTTGGTCACAATACACAGGGTTGCCAATTTTTCAAAAAATAATAGTGAAAGTTATTTAGCATTGCTGTTAAATTTCTGTTGTGTTTTTAATCTCAGCATCAGAGGCGTATCTAGTGAAAATGGCGCCTATGGCAAGCAAAACATTTAAAACTCATCTTCCAGTTGAGGGTGGCTGTAAAGGGGTGGGTACAGAGGTGGCTGTGGAGGAGAGGGTGCTGACATGGTACAAGGGACAGTAAGAGATTGCTGATATGTAACAAGGGCTCGTCAGAGACTGCTGGCATTGAACAAGGGGTGGTCAGAGACTTCAGACATGATACAAGGAATGGTCAGAGCCTGCTGACATGGAACAAGGGATGGTCAGAGACTGCTGATATGGAACAAGGGATGGTCATAGACTGCTGACATGGAACAAGGGATGGTCAGAGACTGCTGACATGATACAAGGAATGGTCAGAGACTGCTGACATGGAGCAAGGGATGGTCAGAGACTGCTGACATGGTACCAGGGATGGTCAGAGACTGCTGACATGGTACAAGGGATGGTCAGACTGCTGACATGGTACAAGGGATGGTCAGAGACTGCTGACATGTTACAAGGGATGGTCAGAGACTGCTGACATGGTACAAGGGATGGTCAGAGACTGCTGATATGGTACAAGGGATGGTCAGAGACTGCTGACATGGTACAAGGGAAGGTCAGAGACTGCTGCCATGGCACAAGGGATGGTGAGAGCCTGCCGACATGGTACAAGGAATGGTCAGAGACTGCTGACATGGAACAAGGGATGGGCAGGGACTGCTGACATGATACAAGGAATGGTAAGAGACTGCTGAGATTGAACAAGGGATGGTCAGAGACTGCTGACATGGTACAAGGGATGGTCAGAGGCTGCTGACATGGTACAAGGGATGGTCGGAGGCTGCTGACATGGTACAAGGGATGGTTAGACACTGCTGACATGGTACAAGGGATGATCAGAGACTACTGATATGATACAAGGGATGGTCAAAGACTGCTGACATGGAACAAGGGATGGTCAGAGACTGCTGACATGATACAAGGAATGGTCAGAGACTGCTGTCATGGAGCAAGGGATGGTCAGAGACTGCTGACATGGAGCAAGGGATGGTCAGAGACTGCTGACATGGTACAAGGGATGGTCAGAGACTGCTGACATGGTGCAAGGGATGGTCAGAGACTGCTGACATGGTACAAGAGATGGTCAGAGACTGCTGACATGGTACAAGGGATGGTCAGAGACTGCTGACATGGTACAAGGGATGGTCAGAGACTGCTGACATGGTACAAGGGAAGGTCGGAGACTGCTGACATGGTACAAGAGATGGTCACAGACTGCTGACATGGTACAAGGGATGGTCAGAGACTGTTGATATGGAACAAGGGATGGTCAGGGACTGCTGACATGGAACAAGGAATGGTTAGAGACTGCAGACATAATACAAGGGATGGTCAGAGACTGCTGACATGGAACAAGGGATGGTTAGAGACTGCTGACATGGTACAAGGGATGGTCAGAGACTGCTGACATGGTACAAGGGATGGTCAAAGACTGCTGACATGGTACAAGGAATGGTCAGAGACTGCTGACATAATACAAGGAATGGTCAGAGCCTGCTGACATGGAACAAGGGATGGTCAGAGACTGCTGACATGGTACAAGGGGTGGTCAGAGACTGCTGACATGATACAAGAAATGGTCAGAGCCTGCTGACATAGAACAAGGGATGGTCAGAGACTGCAGACATGATACAATGAATGGTCAGAGACTGCTGACATGGAACAAGGAATGGTCAGAGACTGCAGACATGATACAATGAATGGTCAGAGCCTGCTGACATGGAACAAGGGATGGTCAGAGACTACAGACATGGAACAAGGTATGTCAGAGACTGCTGACATGATACAAGGAATGGTCAGAGACTGATGACATGGAACAAGGGATGGTCAGAGACTGCTGACATGGAACAAGGGATGATCAGGAATTGCTGACATGGAACAAGAAATGGTCAGAGACTGCAGAAATAATACAAGGAATGGTCAGAGACTGCTGGCATGGAACAAGGGATGGTCAGAGATTGCTGACATGGAACAAGGGATTGTCAGAGACTGCTGACATGGAACAAGGGATGGTTAGAGACTGCTGACATGGTACAAGGGATGGCCAGAGACTGCTGACATGATACAAGGAATGGTCAGAGGCTGCTGACATGGAGCAAGGGATGGTCAGAGACTGCTGACATGGTACAAGGGACGGTCAGAGACTGCTGACATGGTACAAGGGATGGTCAGGGACTGCTGACATGGTACACGGGATGGTCAGAGACTGCTGACATTAGCTGGACAAAGCTATATTATATTATATAGAGGTATAGTAGTTGACTGAGCCACCCACCCTGAGCTGGTCTGATAAAGGGGGGGGGGGCTGCTGGACACAGCTATATTTTTTATATATATATATAAATAGTAGCTAGACTCAAAATCAGTTTACTAAATCAGATCGGACAGCGATTGCAATTGGTTGACAGAGGTTACAGCATATCATTATATCATTACTGACTGGTTGCTAGAGGTTACAGCACATGCTTCGTGCTTGTTGATTGGTTGCCAGAGATTACTGTATATCAATACTGCTCACTGATTGATTGCTAGAGGTTACTGCACATCATTACTGTTTACTGATTGGCTGCTAGAGGTTACAGCACATCATCACTTCACTGCCTGCACACCATGTACTGGGGAGGTAAAGGGATTTATCAATAGACAGAAATCTTCTAGGGATCCTAGAACTCCTGGGATCAGTGGCAGTGCTGGGGGAGGGGAGGGTGTGATCAATGGAAATGCTGATTTTTTTTACTGGCTACCAAAATAAAGAGGAGTTTCAACACTGGCCACCAATGTAATAGGGGTTTACACTGACCACTAATGTAATAGAAGCATTCACAGTAATCTCCAATGTAAGGAGAGATTTACACTGACCACTAATGTAAGGGGGACATTCACACTCGCCACTAGTGTGAATGACAGGATTCTACATCAAGCCCCAATGTAATGAGAAGATTTACACTGACCACCAATGTAACTGAGACATTTAGCCTGTGTCCACATTTGCAGTGTCACCTGCTGACATGTGTTGTGGCACCGTGTGATTTTGAAAAAGGGTTAGGGAATTTCTTCCGCATAACTAGCACATAGAGCAGCCCATTGAAATAAACGGGCCGCCCTACACGTGAACTACATCTTTAACGACCCTGTCAGTACACCTTTGCATCCTAAATCCCTGCTAACCTCTGCACCCCAATCCTCCCCCATCCTCTCCACTCCAACCCCCCCCCCCCACCTTTAACTCTACCTGCCTCCTTTGCTCATCTTTGCACCCACCTTCCTTAACTCTATACACCCCCTCCTTGCTCACCTGTGCACCCCAAACTGTAATTCCTTCTCTGCCTACCTCTGCACACCCCACACTAGCCTCCCCCCACCAATTTGCTGACCTTTGCAGAACGGGCTGATGTTAGGCTTAACAGCCACAGTTGCAGGCAGGACTCTTTTACCTTCACAGTGGGCAGCATTCAGTATAGGTGATGGTGGATATGGCCTCAGGGGAGCATGATAAACATATGAATGCCGCCTTAATTTACATATGAATTCAGCTGGCCACCACTATTTACATATGAATGCCGCCGCTATTTTTATATGAATACCGCCACTATTTACATATGAATGCCGGTTATTTACAAGGAAACACAGGGTCTGCAGGTGAGTCATCTGTACAAAATAATAGGACAGAAATGGGCAGCATTAGTAGCAGCACTTTACACTGAGATATCGGGACAGAGCACAGGACTAAAACTTCAAGGGACAAGAGAATTTAAACTGAGATAGTTGGCAAGTATAAAGCAGCTGCTTTGGGCCCCACAACAATGACAGGGCCCAGGGCAGATGCCCCTTTTGCCCTGCCTTAAAGACGGCCCTGCTTATACCAGCTCTCAGGTGTAACTTGGTGGACACCATGGCAACCCCTCCCTTACCTATCACAATGGGCTGGGGGGCAGTGGACACCCCCTCATCGCACCGCCCGTGTGGAGATGGTGACACTGACAGGTTCAGCAGGAGGAGGAAGACACAGGCCAGGCACAGTGCTGGAGATGTTCCAACTGGGGCTACATTTCTCATGATGCTTCCCCCGGTCTTCTGATTGGCCCTCTGCTGTGGCTAATGGGGAGAAGAACAGAGCGGGCAGGAAGGTGGGTGGCGTTGAGCCGCTCTCTCTTCTCCCGTTTGGCTGACAGGAGAAAGGGGAGGGGCAAGCGGAGGAGATACACCCACAGCCCACCTCTCTCCCCTGTCACAGCAACGAAGCGCCAAGTTCTCTCCTCTACCGAACGGAGCTCTACCGATGGGGGGGGCACAACAACTGCTTCCCTGTGTCACCCGGGTGCAGTCTGCCCCTCACTCGCATAGCGACGCCACTGAACACGGGGTGGCTTTTTGCCGCCCCCCCCCCATGGCGCCCATGGCACTTGCCATGGGTGCCATTCCTTAGATTAGTAATTTACAACTCGTCACCGCATAGATTCCTTACCGTGGGTACCGTTCACGGTACCCGCGGTACCCCCCCCCCGCCGTTTTTCGGTGGGGCACAAGTCACCGCAGCGATACGCTCACTCCCCGTCTGACGTG
>BLSH010054779.1:236174-253331 GCA_018402905.1 Glandirana rugosa | reverse complement strand
GAGGTATTACAAGTGAGTAATATGGTTTAGCGCAATTGAAGACTAGCAAATTGACAGTGGAATATATACAGGAGTCACAAGTAAGTAACAGACGGGCCAGAGTACAACTAAAAGTTATTCCCTTCACACAGTACAAATAGCTTCCACAGCACAGTCCTCACCTCACTACCAGTACAGACCTTCAGTAGAGACCTCCCCCCTCTGCACCAGTGCATACTCCCCTCCAGCTCCAACCCTCTTTCTGCCCCACCAGTATAGGCATCCCTCAGATACAGACCTCCTCCCATGTCACTAGTACCGACACCCCTCTAGTACCAACCCCCTTTCTGCCCTCCTTACCCAGCAATACAATATAGACCCCACTTGCGGTACAGACCCCTCCCCCCTCCAGTACAAATCTCCTCTATCCCAACCTGTACAGATCCCCCCCCCCCCCCCACTACACATGCCGCTATTAACCCCTTCCTTACCGGGCACTTAAACCCCCCTCCTGCCCAGACCAATTTTTGGCTTTCAGCGCTATCGCATTTTGAATGACAATTGCGCGGTCGTGCGACATTGTACCCAAATAAAATTTGCGTCCTTTTTTCCCCACAAATAGAGCTTTCTTTTGGTGGTATTTGATCACCTCTGCGTCATTTCTGATCGCCGCTATAAACAAAAAATGAGCGACAATTTTGCAAAAAAGAACAATATTTTTTACTTTTTGCTAAAGTACTAATCCATTAAAAAAAATTATTCATCAGTTTTGGCCGATATATATTCTTCTACATATTTTTGGTAAAGAAAAAAATCGCAATCGGCGTATATTGATTGGTTTGCGCAACAGTTATCGCGTCTACAAACTGGGAATTGATTTATGGCGTTTTTATTATTTATTTTTTTTTACTAGTAATGGCGGCGATCTGCGATTTTTATCGGGACTGCGATATTGCTGCAGAAATGTCGGACATTTTTTACACATTTTTGGGACCAATGACATTTATTCAGCGATCAGAAATGTAAATATCCACTGATTACTGTGTAAATGTCATTGGCAGTGAAGGGGTTAACCTGCAGGGGGCAGTGAAGGGGTTAAAAAATGTTCCCTGGGTGTGTTCTAACTGTGGGGGGGCAGGGCTGGCCGGGACATAACAGATCTAACTGATCCCAGTGACAGGGATCAGTAGATCTGGTATGTCCCCTGTCACAGAACGGAGAACCGCCGTGTTTACAATGGCGGTTCTCCGTTCTGAGGCTGCTAAAAGATATAGGCGGGTCTCGGGCGGACATCGAGTCCGCCCGACCCACGGGCACGCTCGCACAGCGGGGCGCGCCAGGAGCGTGCACAGGGGACGACGTCCATGGACGTCCTCCTGGCATTTCAGATCCACGCTGGAGCCGTACTTCGGCAATAGTGCGGATCTGGAGTGGTTAAAGCCGCGACCAGAGCAAGCCATTCATTGATTGGTTGTTTTGAGGGCATCACAGGCCTTGCAAAGCAACCTTTTAAGGTAATATACAGTATCTCACAAAAGTGAGTACACCCCTCACATTTTTTAAAATATTTTATTATATCTTTTCATGTGACAACACTGAAGAAATGACACTTTGCTACAATGTAAAGTAGTGAGTGCACAGCTTGTATAACAGTGTAAATTTGCTGTCCCCTCAAAATAATTCAACACACAGACATTAATGTTTAAACCGCTGAGCCCAATTAGCCATTTTCCCTCCCCGGTGTCATGTGACTTGTTTGTGCTACAAGGTCTCAGGTGTGAATGGGGATTAGGTGTGTTAAATTTGGTGTTATCACTCTCAATCTCTCATACTGGTCACTGGAAGTTCAACATGGCACCTCATGGTAAAGAAGTCTCTGAGGATCTGAAAAAAAGAATTGTTGCTCTACATAAAGATGACCTAGGCTATAAGAAGATTGCCAAGACCCTGAAACTCAACTGCAGCACGGTGCCCAAGGCCATACAGTGGTTTAACAGGATAGGTTCCACTCAGAACAGGCCTCGCCATGGTCAACCAAAGAAGCTGAGTGCACGTGCTCAGCGTCATATCCAGATGTTGTCTTTGGGAAATACACATGAGTGCTGCCAGCATTGCTGCAGAGGTTGAAGGGGTGGGGGGTCAGCCTGTCAGTGCTCAGACAATACGCCGCACATTGCATCAAATTGGTCTGCATGGCTGTCGTCCCAGAAGGAAGCCTCTTCTAAAGATGATGCACAAGAAAGCCTGCAAGTAGTTTGTTGAAGACATGCAGACTAAGGACACTTAGTGCCCTGGATTGAGACACGTACACACTAAGGAGGGATATTATTTGTTCATACTTCATGTATGAGGTTTACAATCACTTTATGTTAGTTAAAAAATGTTTGATTTTACTTATGATTACTGTTTTCCACTTCCTTGTTGAGTGAGGCAGCACTGGTAACACAGCATGACTCTGGCCTCAGAACTGAATCCTAGGAAGGTCCTGTCATATGTTCCATGAGGCAGACTCAGAGCTTTAGCCAAAGTCTAGGAAGTAATGGGAGTTAATTTGGTAAACATTTGTAAAGGTGTATTGGTTGTATTTTTATGGTAAGTGTGAAGGTCCCGTTAAATAGGCATGGTTAATCCAGTGTGGCTTTGATCTCATTCAAATTATGTTTTGGGTGACTAATCTATGCAAATATCACTGGTAGCATGGATGTTAAGAAGTTAGCTGTGTGCAATGCAGTGCAGTTCTCTTTGTTGACATGAAGTCTGGAAAATGACCTATGTCTACTGGGGGTCTCTTCTCTTGCAATTCATGTGTGCCAGAAATCCGTGACTTCACTTCTTCTGTGGGCAAAGTATTGTAAATATTCCCATCACACTCATTCCTGGAAATGGACTCAGTAGTAGTGGGTGATGCAGCAACTACCAATTAGGATCTGGATTCATGCCAAATCAACCTTTGTGGTGTGACTTTTCTGCAATAAAAGCTTTGGACAACATTTGATTATCCGTGGTGTGCTGGTGAATATGTGCATTGATTCCTCTATGGGCAGAACCTACTCAAGCATTTCACTTCCTTAATATGGGAAATCTATGACTTCACTGGTCTCTCCTGTTGCAATAAATGTTATTGCAGCATTGGTACAGTTGATAGAATATGAAAGTAATATTCATCAGCCAGCTCTGTATGATCTTTCATCCCACTGACTTCACTATCTACCATCCTGTCCCTGTGAGTTTGCTTTAGAAAGTAACAGGAGGCAGGCACGCATTTGAGATCTAGTGAGCTTTCTACCATCCCTGCTATGTTAATTAGCAACAAGAA
The DNA here is from genome assembly GCA_018402905.1 of Glandirana rugosa. Classification (NCBI taxonomy): domain Eukaryota; kingdom Metazoa; phylum Chordata; class Amphibia; order Anura; family Ranidae; genus Glandirana; species Glandirana rugosa. The sequence goes on along the minus strand of BLSH010054779.1, from coordinate 250,036 downwards.
CATGACGGATTGGTAACACGTGTACTTGGTAAGATTTAAGCCATTCCTAAAAGTTTAGCACTCCATTAGTTACAGATAACAGCATCAGAGAGGATATTTACTGAAAGGGGTATCACTTAGCAAACTGATACACTTTCATTTCCACCGGATGTTAGAAGCAGCAGGAGTGCATTGCTAATTATAAGAGAGAGTCAAATAACTTCTCCTTAACAGGCGTATTCTGTGTAACTGTAAGAAAAGGCAAGTCACACTTTGGAATTTAAGTTAAACCTGTCATCCATTTGAAACGTTTTATGTGTTCTATGTTACAGTGACCTATTGCTACAATGGAAGAGAGGACAGCACCATCTCTGCTCTAGTCTTTTTGCACTTGCAATATATATATATATATATATACAGTACAGACCAAAAGTTTGGACACACCTTCTCATTCAAAGAGTTTTCTTTATTTTCATGACTATGAAAATTGTAGATTCACACTGAAGGCATCAAAACTATGCATTAACACATGTGGAATTATATACATAACAAAAAAGTGTGAAACAACTGAAAATATGTCATATTCTAGGTTCTTCAAAGTAGCCACCTTTTGCTTTGATTACTGCTTTGCACACTCTTGGCATTCTCTTGATGAGCTTCAAGAGGTAGTCACCTGAAATGGTCTTCCAACAGTCTTGAAGGAGTTCCCAGAGATGCTTAGCACTTGTTGGCCCTTTTGCCTTCACTCTGCGGTCCAGCTCACCCCAAACCATCTCTATTGGGTTCAGGTCCGGTGACTGTGGAGGCCAGGTCATCTGGCGCAGCACCCCATTACTCTCCTTCTTGGTCAAATAGCCCTTACACAGCCTGGAGGTGTGTTTGGGGTCATTGTCCTGGTGAAAAATAAATGATGGTCCAACTAAACGCAAACCGGATGGAATAGCATGCCGCTGCAAGATGCTGTGGTAGCCATGCTGGTTCAGTATGCCTTCAATTTTGAATAAATCCCCAACAGTGTCACCAGCAAAGCACCCCCACACCATCACACCTCCTCCTCCATGCTTCACGGTGGGAACCAGGCATGTAGAGTCCATCCGTTCACCTTTTCTGCGTCGCACAAAGACACGGTGGTTGGAACCAAAGATCTCAAATTTGTACTCATCAGACCAAAGCACAGATTTCCACTGGTCTAATGTCCATTCCTTGTGTTCTTTAGCCTAAACAAGTCTCTTCTGCTTGTTGCCTTTCTTTAGCAGTGGTTTCCTAGCAGATATTCTACAATGAAGGCCTGATTCACACAGTCTCCTCTTAACAGTTGTTGTAGAGATGTGTCTGCTGCTAGAACTCTGTGTGCCATTGACCTGGTCTTTAATCTGAGCTGCTGTTAACCTGCGATTTCTGAGGCTGGTGACTCGGATGAACTTATCCTCCGCAGCAGAGGTGACTCTTGGTTTTCTTTCCTGGGGCGGTCCGCATGTGGGCCAGTTTCTTTGTAGCGCTTGAAAGTTTTTGTGACTGCACTTGGGGACACTTTCAAAATTTTCCCAATTTTTCGGACTGACTGACCTTCATTTCTTAAAGTAATGATGGCCACTCGTTTTTCTGTACTTAGCTGCTTTTTTCTTGCCATAATACAAATTCTAAGGGCCGGTTCACACTTCCGCGGCGCGATGCGGCGCCTGAGGCGATCTCAAGGCGGCTTGCGAGGAGACTTCTATCATAGAAGTCAATGCAAGCCGCCTGAGATCGCCCTGAAAATAGTGCAGGGACCATTTTTCTAAGGCGGAGCGAAGCGATTCGCTCCTATTAGAACGGTTCCATTTGCACAGCATTGAGGCGAATTGTCAGGCGACTCAAGTCGTCTGACAATTCGCCTAGATGTGAACGGGCCGCGAAGTCGCGCCACATCGGTGTGAACCGGCCCTAACAGTCTATTCAGTAGGACTATCAGCTGTGTATCCACCTGACTTCTGCACAACACAACTGATGGTCCCAACCCCATTTATAAGGCAAGAAATCACACTTATTAAACCTGACAGGGCACACCTGTGAAGTGAAAACCATTTCAGGTGACTACCTCTTGAAGCTCATCAAGAGAATGCCAAGAGTGTGCAAAGCAGTAATCAAAGCAAAAGGTGGCTACTTTGAAGAACCTAGAATATGACATATTTTCAGTTGTTTCACACTTTTTGTTATGTATATAATTCCACATGTGTTAATTCATAGTTTTGATGCCTTCAGTGTGAATCTACAATTTTCATAGTCATGAAAATAAAGAAAAACTTTTGGTCTGTACTGTATATATAGAGTATCTCACAAAAGTGAGTACACCCCTCACAATTTTGTAAATATTTTATTATATCTTTTCATGTGACAACACTGAAGAAATGACACTTTGCTACAAGTAGTGAGTGTACAACTTGTATAACAATTTAAATTTGCTGTCCCATCAAAATAACTCAACACATAGTGATTAACGTCTGGCAACAAAAGTGAGTTACACCCCTAAGTGAAAACGTCCAAATTGGGCCCAAAGTGCCAATATTTTGTGTGGCCACCATTATTTTCCAGCACTGCCTTAACCCTCTTGAGCACGGAGCTCACCAGAGCTTCACAGGTTGCCACTGTAGTCCTCTTCCACTCCTCCATGACAACATCACAGAGTGGGTGGATATTAGAGACCTTGTGCTCCTCCACCTTCCATTTGTGGATGCCCCACAGATGATCAATAGGGTTTAGGTCTGGAGACATGCTTGGTCAGTCCATCACCTTTATCCACAGCTTCTTTAGCAAGGCAGTGGTCATCTTGGAGGTGTGTTTGGGGATAATTATCATGTTGGAATACTGCCCTGCGGCCCAGTCTCCGAAGGTAGGGGATCATGCTCTGACTCAGTATATCCCAGTACATGTTGGCTTTCATGGTTCCCTCAATCAACTGTAGCTCCCCAGTGCCAGCAGCACTCATGCAGCCCCAGACCATGACACTCCCACCACCAACTTCTTTGGTTGACTATGACGAGGCCTGTTCTGAGTGGAACCTGTGCTGTTAAACCGCTGTATGGTCTTGGCCACCATGCTGCAACTCAGCTTCAGAGTCTTGGCAGTCTTCTTACAGCCTAGGTCATCTTTATGTAGAACAACAGTTCTTTTTTTTCAGATCCTCAGAGAGTTCCTTGCCATGAGGTGCCAAGTTGAAATTCCAGTGACCGTTATGAGAAAGTGAGAGCGATAACACCAAATTTAACATACCTGCTCCCCATTTACACCTGAGACCTTGTAACACTAACAAATCACCTGACACCGGGGAGGGAAAATGGCTAATTGGGCCCAATTTGGACATTTTCACTTAGGGGCTTACTCACTTTTTTTAGACGTTAATGGTTGTGTGCTGAGTTATTTTGAGGGGACAGCCAATTTACACTGTTATCCAAGCTGTACACTCATTACTTTACATTGTAGCAAAGTGTAGCAAAGTGTAATTTCTTCAGTGTTGTCACATGAAAAGATAGGATAAAATATTTACAAAAATGTAAATGGTGTACTGACTTTTGTGAGATACTGTATATTCACACTTACATGCAGTACTTACATTAGTATTAACAGTAGCACAATATTATAGCGTGTCAGCCAAGTAATTAAAATACACAAAGTCTTTGCCAGACATTACAAAATTGGACCTGAAAACAATATTGCACCAAACACCAGCAGAATATCAATGCTATCCCTCTGACACAAGTGTGATATTTTAAAATTAATTTCTTATAATGTACTCATTAGGGGATCTAATTTCCCTAGCTTTTGTATTTCATACAATTAACTTTTTTTTCCCGTTCCATACGATTCTGGTTATTTAATATGAAAGCATTTCCCAAATTTATGAGCATTGTTCCTGCTGATACCTCACTATTGTGTGCATGCATGATGCGATCAACTCCCCCAGAACATATATCCCTTTATTACTGTATAAGTAAAGTATTACTGTATAAGTAAAGTTTTTCTATGAAAGTGTTAATGTTTTTCCCATATCTCCCAACTTACACGTCCCCTAAAAACATATTAGAGGTTCTATTGTATGCCTAAATGCTAGAACTAAAACTATTATGGAAAAACAACACCACCTTCTGGCCAAATTGTTATTTGCATTGGGTCTATATTTTCCCTTAGAGCAGTGGTTCTCAACTCCTGTCCTCAGGACCCACTAACAGGCCAGGTTTGCAGGATAACTGAAATACATCACAGGTGATATCATTTGCTGCTCAGTGATTGCAGTGTTCTAGTCTGCATCTGCCAAAGGTAATACTTAAAATCTGGCCTGTTAGTGGGTCCTGAGGACCGGAGTTGAGAACCACTGCCTTAGAGGAAAGTAGTGCTGTAACCTTCAAATCTGGTGTTACATTTCCCTCTAAGACAAGATTATCATCAACCGTTTGGGCAGATGCCAACCAATATAGACAATGATTATTAAAGCAGAGCTAAATTGTATCTGAGCACCACAAGCCAAGAATACTAACAAATTAATTTTTAATATGCACAGCAAATCCACCCATCTATCCATGTCCCAATGCTTTATGTTGTTGAAAAATCACATTTGAAAAATACCCCCCACCACCACCACTACCATTTCTAGCTGCGGCCATCTTGAGTAAGGGCAAATGATTCATGTAGAATTTACTTCATGGGAATCCATCTATCCTTAGGTTAGCCATGAAGTCAAGAAGACGTGCTTAGCCCATCCTCCCCTCCTCCAGATCAAACTTAAAAACAGGAAGCAACTGAAGAAAAAAAAGTTTAAAACAAGTAAATATAATATACCTTCCTATATATTTACTAATGCTAGCAGCATAAGAATTAAAACAATTCATTTTGATTGAGAGAGTGAAGTTCCACTTTAACCACTTGTTTACTGGGCACTTATACCCCCTTTCTAATCAGGTCAATTTTCAGCTTTCCGTGCTCTCACAATTGAATGGCAATTACTCTGGCATGCAACACTGTACCCATATGAAATTTTTGAAAAAATATTCACACTAGTAGAGCTTTCTTTTGGTGGTATTTAGTCACCACTGGGATTTTTATTTTTTGAGCTATAAACGACAAAAGACCGAAAATTTAGAAAAAAAGTGGTTTTCTTAGTTTGTGTTATAGAATTTTTCAAATAAGTAATTATTCTTCATAAATTTGGATCAGAATGTATACTGCTGTAGTGGAAAGGTCCCCTAAAGAGGGTTTTATGGCAGCAAATTTATAAGGGCATTTAAGAATGTTTGCAAAATAATAATGGTGCAAAAGGTATAAATTCATTCCAAAGTTTATTAATCGGCTTAGCATGTCAAAAATAATCACAATTGCAGCAGGTAAGGAAACTCTCCTTCCCCTCCATAATTTATCTCTCTCTTAAAAAATTCTAATATTGCCTTTGCTTATTCTTGGTATTTTGCTTTATTGAAGGAAACAGTCTTTGACTCTGCCTTACAGCATTTGGCTTGAGCCTTGGCTACAGGTTTGGGAACCGATATATAGGTCCAACCTTTTGGCCATTAGTAAGTACGCTCATTATTTTAGGACTTTGGTTTCCTTTTCCTTTGCTTTAGCACGGGGCGCTGCTTTGACTTATGTCACCAGAACACTTCACCTCATGTTAGACTCCTGCACACGATCGCTTGGACCTCATTTCCATGTCATTGATCTCTAGTAAGTGTAATATCACTTCACATTTGATACATATCAGCTCCATAAAATGTCTTTGATCAATTTACCCTAGGAGATGTCCCTTAATTATCCTTTTTCCCTATCATCCCTACTACTACTTCTACTCCTGAATAGTGCAGGCTATCTCCTGCCTTAACCTACAGAATTATATTCATTATCTACATTTGATGTTCTAGGTAATTCTTTCTTGTCATTGACCGCAAGCGCCTCTCATCACGAGGGGATTGAGTGTGACCTCTTGTAAGCCCCTAGCCGGTGGCCGAATATCCTGGTGGAGGACGTGTAAAGCCCATAGCATACGCCATTGCCTATTTTAAAAACAAATTTTAATCATGCTCTGGTCTGTGGGGATTGGTATGTTGCAACCATACGCTACCAGCAAATGTAAGTATTGTATAATTATGATCTGAATTGTAATTGTCTCCTACCACTTTTTAGAAAGGGATACTTCCCCCTGAGGAAGACCAATATACATCCTCTGAATGGTCGAAATGCATTGGGGATCGAGCGCAGTCCTATGGCTTACTTCCGTATTTTGTTTTGGTACCATTGTGTATGCTTCTGTACATGTCCCATGCTAACATAACCAGAGCTCCTGTTTTTTAACTTTTTTCATGCTCAGCTGATTAATAAACTTTGGAATGAATTTATAGCTTTGCACCATTATTATTTTGCAAACATTCTTAAATGTCTTTATACATTTGCTGCCATAAAACTCTCTTTGGGGGTCCTTTCCACTACATAAGTATTACCGAGGGGAAGGCAGTAGCTCTACATCTCTCCATCAATATTCATTTTCCCATGTGAAAATTTATACTGCCACATTTCTTTGGTCTACAAGCTATGGTGGCAATCATTGAAAATTGATCACATCTGATCACAACTGATGTACTGATGGCCTATCTCATGACCCCTTTTTGGAAAGTAGACATTCCAAAGTATTTAGTAAGAGGCATGATGAGTTTTTCGAAGTTGTAGGCATTCTAGAGGCATAAATTACAGATTTAATTTCTTGACAACTTATCACACTTTTGAACGCCCTGGAGCACCAGGAAAGTAAAAACACCCACCAAATTTTCCCATTTTGGAAAGCAAAAACCCCGGTGTATATTCTATGAGACATTATGGGGTTGATTTACTAAAGGGAAAAAGACAGTTCAGTGCAGAAAGTGCAGTTGCTACAGAGCTTAGTAAATGGGCAGAAACTCTGCTGACTTCCATCATCCAATCATGTGCAAGAAAAATTGCTGTTTTTTTATTTCCCTTGCATGTGATTGGGTATTTTTTTTGTAAAGTGAAGCCTTACCTCATTTACTAAGCTCTGGAGCAACTGCACTTGCAGAGTGCAACTGCACTTTGCAAATTGCACAGTTTATTTGACTTTAGTAAATCAACCCCAATGATTCTTTAGAACATGTCATTTTTTTTCACAAGCTTTCGGTAAATGTGGAAAGAAAATTAAAACCTATTTTATTTTACTCAAAGTTGTCAATTTATAGAATGTTTCTAACACATAGCATGTCAATACCAAAAAATACAACCCAAAATACATTCTGCTACCCCTCCTGAGTATTTCAATATCACGTCTGAGACTTTTCCACAGCCGGCCACATACTGAGGCCCAACATCAAAGTAGCGCCGTCAGGTGTTCTTGGAGTATAAATTACACATCTAATTTCCTGACAACCTATCACATTTTTGAAGGCCCTGGAGCACCAGGACAGTGGAAACACCCACAAAATGACCCCATTTTGGAAAGCAAGCACACCAACGTATTTTTTATGAGGCATAATGAGTCTTTTGAACATGTCTTTTTTTCCACAAGTTTTCAGAAAATGTGGAAAGAAAATGAAAAGGTTTTTTTTTACACAAAGTTGTCCATTTATAAAAAATTTCTAACACTTAGCATGTAAATACCAAAAAATGCACCCCAATGTAGGGAATGCATTAAGGTAAAACAATGTTTAGGCTTTATTACCACTTTAAGCTGTATTTGGTGTCATGGAGCAGTATCATTTTCATTGGTGACACCATAATCCATCATCACTTTTTTGGTTATGTAATTGGTTTATTTTTTCAACTTTTGTTTAGGTAGTTTTGGCTGTGATATCTATTTTTTTTATCCAGAGGTAATAGGTCAAAATTGAATGGTGGAAGTAGGAGCCAAAACAGATCCAAAACCTATATTAAAGTTTAGTTTAAAAATATAAAACGAAATACTTCGTACAGATTGGCTAGTGGAAAAACAGTGTAATAGTACAGTTTGTGAGCTTCCTCGTTCTTATGCAAACCAAAAAGGGTTCCTTGCAAGATAAGACCTCCAGCTCAAACACTCACCTTGCAGAGATGATGACTACAATCAACACCTCGTTGCTTGTAAGATTAGAGTGAGAAATGTCTCTGATGTCTCTAACATCTTAATAAGGTAGTGAGAGGTCAATAGTCTCTGAAACAGAAAAAAAAGGGCAGAAACTTGACTGAATTCCAAATACATATTTATTTTTATTTTTTGTTTTCCTCTGAGGTCTCTGTCCTGGTCAAGCAAACACAGGCAGGGAAGGCAAAGCTGTAACTATACAAGCAATCATACCCATGGAGTAGACTGTCAAGGATGTACCACTGGATGGAGATGCCTCAATATGCACTTGCAGACTAAGTTCACCTTTTGAAAAAAAAAATAAGAATAAATGCACATGATTTTGCCTTGAAAAAGATGTGCATGTAATCTTTTTTTACCATGGTGCCTGCAAAGCATTGCACCCATGATCTACTGATGCAATGTCAGGCTCCTGCAGACACTTCTGGCAGCTGCCTGCTCATACCCAGGGCCGGCTCCAGCATGAGGCAGCTTAGGCAGCCACGTTAGAGTGCCGGGTTTGGAACGCGGTTGAATCCAAATCCCCACTTGCTGGGGAATGGGATTTTTATAATTTAGTTAATAATATGTTTTAATTTGTCTGCCCTTTACTAGTCTGCTGTCAGAGAGAACACTGAGAGCGCAGTAGGCAAGCGAGGCAGTGTGCATGTCCCACTGTCAGAGCAGATCTGCAGTGATGCAGAGGAGGGTGGAGTGGTGGGTAGATCCCAGGTGTGTGTAGGGAAGGGTCGGGGGCTGTCAGACAGGCTCTGGTCAGGAATGGTGGCGTGCACCTGGCTGTGGGGGGGGGGGGGGATCAGGACGGGGGGGCATGGAGGAGGAGGAAGGAGAAAGAATAGGGAATAGCTCTTTGCTGCAGACTGCCTCATGGGATCCTGATGGAGATCTTCTCCTGCCTGACTGGAACACAGCTACCCCTCCTGGCACCAGATCCTCTCCACTGACTCTGTCCGGAGAAGCCGCTGCAGGACCGGTGAGATCTAGAAAGATTGGACATTCCCAAGATGTGTGTGAAGAGGGTGGTTACCTGGGGGCTGGACTGTGATCAGAGTGGGGGTATCTGGAGGCTGTGATCACAGTGGGGGGTATCCGGGAGGTGTGATCAGGTCTGGCGCCAACATAATTAATTGTGACAGAGGGTGCAGAGAGAAGATCCCCCACCGACTGTTACAGTAAGGGATCAGGGCAGGGCAATTTAGACCCTAAATTCAGGTGTAACATGTAACATGTTTCTAAAGGTGAATGTATCCTTAACCCACCAATGCATGAACTCCACTAGACCTCTAGCCATGAGTAGCAGACCGTTTAAGTCCTGTAAGTTGTGAGGTGGGGCCTCCATGGACCAGGCTTGTTTTTCCAGTACATCCCACAGATGCACAATGTATTGAGATCTGGAGAATTTTAAGTTATTGTGTTCCTTAAACCATTTTTTAACTCATCAAACCAGACCACCTCCTTCCATTGCTCTGTGATCCAGTTCTAATGCTCACGTGCCCATTGTTGGTACTTTTGGATGTGGACATGGGTCCGCATGGGCACCCTGACCAGCAATTCAGTCCAATGTGCAACAAACTGCGATGCAACTGTGCTTTCCAATGCCTTTTTGTATGTAACAGCTTTAACGTTTTCAGAAATTAGAGCTACAGTAGGTTTTCTCTTGGATTAGACTACATGAGCCAGCCTTCACTTCCCTTGTGCATCAATGAGCCTTGGCTGTCCATAACCCTGTCATTAGTTCACCAGTTTTCCTTCTTTGGAACACTTTTGGGAGGTCCTGACCACTGCAGACCATGAACATATCACAAAAGCTGCAATTTTGAAATTGCTCTGACCTAGTTGTCTAACCATTACAATTTTGCCCTTGCTAAAGTCCCTAGAATGCTTCCACTTGTCCATTTTTGATTGCTTTCAACAGTTCAACCTCAGGGACATGTTCACTTGCTGCATAATATATTCCACCAAATGTCAGATGCCATTGTAACAAGATAATCAATGTTATCCACTGTTCATATCAGTTATCATAATGTTATGGCTAATTAGTGTATTACTATATACTGTATGCCTTATAGTTGAGAGCATATTAGAGATGAGCTTAGATGTGTTCAGATGGTCTACCAAACCCACTTATTCAAGTCACCAGTAAAGGGCCAATCATCTGCAGCTGCGTCATTTACCTGCTCAAACATATAGATGGCCTTTGCAGGTGTAGTTGGGGTGTGGGGAATGCCCCCACTACATGTTTGGCCCATTACAGGTGACAACTTCCTGGCAGGTTCGGCCATGTGAGATCAGAAGAACATCGGAACACACCCACGCTCATCCCTAGTATTTATTAAAGGTGCTGGATGCAAGGGTTCCTGGTGTACTTTTCTTGATCGAATGTTCATATTATTAATGGTATAGCAGCTTGAATTATTTCAATACAATTGCCCCCAGAAACATATAATTAAATAAAGAATGAACTGTTTGGATACAAGTGCACCTTGATATGTGTAGTAAAATACAGTGCTGATTAACACTTTTCCAGTATGGTCACATTTGGATAGTGTGACCTTTTGTGTTTTGTGACTAACAAGGCTCACCAAATTAATGGACATCCATATTTAAGGATTTCTGCCCTCTATAGGGGGAACATGGTCAAATGATTTCATCGTATGACATTGAATTCTTCTGTTTTGGATTTTGTTCATAACATCATTGGACACTGGGTTGCAATTTTTTTATATTAGGTTGTACTGACAATACATGTGAGATCTATCTTGTGGCAATATTTTATATCCCTGGAACATTGAAATATTATACACTCACCGGCCACTTTATTAGGTACACCTTGCAAGTACCGGGTTGGACCTCCTTTTGCTTTTAGAACTGCCTTAATTCTTCATGGCATAGATTCAACAAGGTATTAAAAACATTCCTCAGAGATTATGGTCCATATTGACATGATAGTATCACACAGTTGCTGCAGATTTGTCAACTGCATATCCGTGATGCGAAACTCCCATTCCACAACATCCCAAAGGTGCTCTATTGGATTGAGATCTGGTGACTGCGGAGGCCATTGGAGTACAGTGACCTCATTGTCATGTTCAAGAAACCAGTAGTGAGATCATTTGAGCTTGGTGACATGGTGTATTAGCCTGCTGGATGTAGCCATCAGTAGATGGGTACACTGTAATCATAAAGGGATGGACATGGTCAGCAACAATACTCAGGTAGGCGGTGGTGTTTAAATGATGCTCAATTGGTATTAACTCTGACCTCTGACATCAACATCTGACCTCTGACATTGTCCACACAACTGCCGCTCACTGGATATTTTCTCTTTTATCTGACCATTCTCTGTAAACCCTAGAGATGGTTGTGCATGAAAATCCCAATAGATCAGCAGTTTTTTAAATATTTAGACCAGCCCGTCTGGCACCAACAACCATGCCACATTCAAAGTCACTTAAGTCCCCTTTCTTCCCCATTCTGATGCTCGGTTTGAACTTTAGCAAGTTGTCTTCACCACGTCTAGATGCCTAAATGCATTGAGTTGCTGCCATGAGATTAGCAATTTGAGGCTGGTGGGTGTATATTAATGGGGTATAATAAGAGAAGGTGCAGAGTCCTGCAGGTTTTAGCATGTTTTTTAAAACTTCTGAAATAAAAATGTATTTTTTATTTGACTATATATTTTGTTAGCAATGATATACTAGATATGTATATAATGCTATGTTCCCTTTTTAAGGAATTTCTGAGACCGATAATTTTATTAAATATATTCTACCCAGCATAGCAGGCAAGGAATGTACCTGATTTCCACTTTTCTTACATATGCCCCTTCATTTCAAACTGGATTGCATTTTGGTAAAAGACCACTGGGTGGAGCTGAAGGTCTTTTTTTTTTCTTTCCTTTCACAGAAGGCGCTTTCTGAAAACAATTTTAGCTGAAAAAAAAGGCTGAGGTTGCCCTCAGGCAGATGTCTGAGGTATATTTATGTCAAAAGAAGTAGAAATAAAAAAAACTAAGATTGCACAGCTAAACTTGTCTATATTACATGGTTACTTTATCACACTTTTGATTTGCATTCTGACTACTCACTGCTTCTGTGAAGCAACGTGGTTCTTTATGTTTTTTACTGTGTGCCCACCTGGAACATATAAATTATATTTAAAAAAAAATAAAGGATTTAAATAAAAAATGCAGGTTGCTGTTGCATACGTGAAAATGCTAGTCACTAAGTGGTTCTGCTAATCCAATGTTTTCAGTTGTATCTAACTCACATACCTATGATAAGTATGCGAATAATGATGAAGTGCATCTGTAGCCAAAACCTTTTTGTTTTGCTTTGGATAAAGTATGGATTGGGTACAACCGCTGTCCAAAGTGAGGGAAATCCCCTTTTAGAAAGTTATCATCAGTACAAGTATCCCCAACATGCAATCCACTGAATGCATTCCTCTCTATTCCTGTTCTAGTCACAATTCAAAATTGTGATTTTCCATTATTCCCAGTCCCAGTGACCAGGGGCGTTGCTAGGTGGGGAAAAGCGCAGGGGCTGCAGCCTGGTGAAATGCTCTGCTGCAAAAAAACGGGCGTGGTTTAACTGAAATAATGGGTGTGGCTTAAAGGGCGTGGCTTGAGTCTGAGATGAACAAGGGATGGCGGAAAGAAGAAAGAGGGATGGAGGGACCGCAGGCCCAGATCCTACACCACAATAGCACTTAGGGATGGGCCGTACACCCCCCAATTCAGTTCGCACCAGAACATGCGAACAAGCAAAAAAACCATGCAAACATGCGAACACCGTTAAAGTCTATGTGACCCGAACATGAAAAATCAAAAGTGCTCATTTTAAAGGCTTATGTGCAAGTTATTACCATAAAAAGTGTATGGGGACCTGGGTCCTGCCCAAGGAGACATGTATCAATGCAAAAAAAAAGTTTTTAAATCAATCGTTTTTTCAGGAGCATTGGTTTTTCTTAAAGTGAAACAATAAAAATGAAATATTCCTTTAAATAATGTGCCTGGGGGGTCCCCTTAGTCTGCCTGTAAAAGGGCGCACCTCTGTGATGTTTAGAACAGTGCCAGAGCAAAATTATATTTGTAAAGGAAAAATTGTCATTTAAAACCACTCGCGGCTGTAATGTATTGCCGGCTCCTGGCAATATAGATATAAATCACTGAAAAAATTTGTGTAGGGCCCCCCCAGTCCATACCAGGCCCTTCGAGTCTGATATGGGTTTTAAGGGGAACCCAAAATAGAAAAAAAATTTACGTCGGGTTCCCCCTAAAATCCAAACCAGACCCTTATCTGAGCATGCAACCGGGGGGGGACGGGGTTTCGTGGGTATAGGGGTACAACTCCCGTACATCGGACCACGTCAAGTCCTCCCAGACGGGGGGGGGGGGGTAGGACCGGCCGGTCCAACGTACGAGTCTATTCCCAGACCAAACCTAAAATCCCCCTTGGGCTGCATTTAAAAAAAAGATAAAACCCAAGGGGAATTTTGGGTATAGTCTGAGCTTCCCGGACCATACCTGACCCCCCCGGGATGTGTTTAAAAAAGTCACTAAATATAGATATAACGGTCCTCGGCCGTTATGTAATGTCGGCGCTCACCAAAATTTACTGTTAAAAAGGAAATGTTTATATTAAAACGAGACCGTGACAAGATTTGTAGTGTCTCCACGCGGGAAAATGTCCGTCTGATTCCCCTGGGGGGTCCGTGTAATAAATTTCCTTATAAAGTAAAAATAACAAAGTGAAATTCTTTTTGGTTACGAGGACTTTTTTGCTAACTAAATTTT